>VFFE01007634.1:258487-290254 GCA_008921705.1 Burhinus oedicnemus | reverse complement strand
GTTTGTTTTTTTTTTTTTTTAATATAAAAGTGTAGATTGACAAGTCATCTGGAGTTGGGAGGGGAGAATGCAAGAACTGACAATCGCTGCATCTAGCAAATTATTTCTAGAAACCGATGTTATCTGGTCATGAGTACCAGCTATTGGCTTTCATCTGTGTACAGTGTAGATTTAGGGCTTCTGACAAGGTTTTATTGCCTTCGTTTCCCTAGTCATCATGATCTGTGTGTCAGTCTTGTTCCTCTGCTATCACGTAAACAAAATTGCTGTGATACAATCCATTGCTGATATTTGAGGGTTTATTTTCTGTGCCTCTGGAAATTATTTAAGTGGCCAGAGTGCGAATTTGGAACATCTAGAGGTGAGAATCTTTCTTCTTTTTACTGATGGTAAGTTGTGAAGGATATGGTTAGTACAGAATACAAAAGGTCATTAAAGGATGAGAAAAAAACAAATGTTGTTACACTTTCTGCCTAAATTCCATAATGGTGTAAGAATGTTTCCTAAATAGTGTTAATTGAATTTGTACCATGCTGGGTAAGAATGGCTGAACACTTTTGCTCACAATGCAGCAAATATTTAATAAAATTTCTCTTAATGTATTTTTTGCTTAATAGATGCCATACGTGACTTAAAATGTCCTGTTTCCATGTAAGTTTCTGGATGTCTTGTGGAATGATGCCTGTGGAGACATCTCTTACACTGTGCTTATGTGCTCGACATAAGGGTTTACCCAGCTCTTATGATAAATATCTGCTTACTGTCTAACTCCTTATCTAAAAGTCCATTATACACTCCAATATGACTGCTTTTGCATAGGCTGAGGGGCTCAACACCTGAATGCTCTCTGCACATGTAATTTAGAGTTACCGGGAAATCTCAGGATCTTCCTCCAGAAGCAGCTGAAATAAACTTTGACTTGTCTGTTTCGTTCCTGCTTCTTAAGAATACATGTGAGTCTGATAGTCATTTGAAATTGTTTTTCAAGATAATTTTGTTCTACAAAATCTGAACCTTTTGAACTTTCTCCACTGTCCTTATTTTCATCTGCTCTACTCAAAAGACTGGTGAGTCCTTCCAGTTGTTAATTCATGTGACTATTCCAATTGGTTTATATTCTGAAAATAACCTTCTTAATTGAAAGACTAACCAAAACTTGAATGTGAGCATGCATCTTTAGAGCAGGAAATGTTGTATGTGCTTTTAACACAACAAAAATTTACTTGCAGTTGCAAATTAGTTTTGGGTAAATGCAGGTAAAACATTGCATCAGCCTGTGCATGAGTTGGGTCAGTTTCTAGTTAATTCTCATACTTGTTTCTCTACAGCAACTGTCTTTAAGAGTAAGGGACCCATTTATTTGCAAATATAATCTCTATGCTAGGTCAGCGTTAAAGTAGTCTACCACAGAGCAGCATGTGCCATCTCATTTTTGTTTTGTGTTGGTCATGACTATCATTCCGTGCTGCATGCTGGTAGTTCACATACTGCAGTCTTTGGAACTTCATCTAAGGAGCCATGTCAAAATAGGAACATCAAAATAGTTAAAAATCATCATTTTCAAATTTTCTGGAGAACCCAAATACTCTTATCATGAAAACTCCTAACTCCTAAGCTCCTATATCCTTTTATTTCAGGCAACTGGTGTATCTTGGGAGATCTGGGGGAAAAAATTGCTGTGTGTTGCGTGGAAGTCCAGGTGTAGGGACTGTGTGTGCACCAACAGGTGTTGGTGAGTGTATGCATGTCCGCCTCTCTCGACTCCACCCTCTGACAGCTAATGTGTTGGAGCCCATCCTTTTTTCCTGTTGTTGGAGTGACACGTGCCAGACAAAGAGTTCCTTGACTCTGGTGGTACTGAACTTCAGAGGTATCTCAAGGGGCACAGCATTGAGCCTGCCTGGCTAGAGAGGACTTTGAGACTTTTCAAGGAGGAGATTCACAGCTGACTTTAAGATCTGGACTAAATTGGCAACAGAAACCATGGCAGCACTGTCTCTGCTCCTTTTAGTGGACAGGTTTGTGTACTGAACTGAGGGGAGAGGTGGGGAATGGCCTTTTGAGAGGTGGCTTCACATAAGTGGCTAACCTTGCCCGGAACAAACCACAGCTGAAATGTGGAAGAAGTGAATACTTGAATACTTGTGGAGCAGTGCTGTGAACTCGTCACGTGGCAGTAGTTGCTGGCAGTTGTGTTATAGACTTCCTGTCTTTTTAGAAAGAAAATTGGACTGAACTAGATAAACTCTCTGCTTCAGTGGTGATCTGGGACTTTGTTTAAAAGCATAAGCTGGAAAAGCTGTGATAGGTGCTATATGGATAGGTTTGGCTTGATTACTTGTTGATGTGGTTCTAACTTTTTTTTTTTCATTTGACTGAGGCTTCAGCCTGACCATGACAGCACATAAGGCTGCTTAAATACTGGCAGTATATGAATGTGCAGTATGTATATATGGCAACTGTTCAGTAAGTTTGTCTTAGCAGTGCTTATAGAATCAAAATGAAGTGGTTCTTAAGTTTTATTAAAAAAAAAAAAGTTTTTGTAACACTGTTGGACCTATCTATTAGTATTAACTTCCTCCTTTCCCCACAAAAAAGGCAGCTGGGCAGATCAGTATACAATAATGGTGCAGTATGTGCATGTTCAAGCAAAAGGTTGGTTGATCACTCTCATGTATCACAGGATACTATTTGTATATATGTAGACATTAACACTGCAGTTAGAATTAATTTCTCTTCAGGCAGGTAATTACTCTCCACAGCTCAATTAAAATAACAAGGTTAAACAGCTGTTTAGTACCAAATTTTACTTTTAGGGGACTGTGCAAAAGTAATTTCTATTTGAAACATGATCTCAATTTAACTTCTGTGATTGGTTTTCCTAAAATAAACAGCTGCAGATGCTTACTGTAAAATAGTTACTAAGTTCAATGGGAATGCAAATGTAACCCATGACACTTTAATGGCTCCACACTAATGATACTGCAGACATGATGTATCACGTCAGATATGCCTGTTAATATCTCTGTTGTAAATGAGCATGATGTGCTCCAGTGGTTGTGAAGAGGACAATGAGACTGAGATAATGATCAGCATGTGATCTTTTCTTTCCAGGCATGTCAACCCTTTTTATGTTCAAGATCTCAAATTAATTTTTATCTCATAAAACACTTGTAATTAAACTTCAAGATCTTTCACCCTAAGATTTCTGAGCTCATCTTTGGAGTGAAAAATCTGATATTTTTTTTTTTCAAATTGAGAATTTTTGCTCCTTCTTAACATCTATTTTCCATTAGGTACAATCTGCATAAGTTACCTTCAGAGTGGGGTTTTTTTTTTTTGGTGAATTATATTTGCTCAGAAGTGAGACTGCTTAGTACTTTTTTTGAAAATCGTAGGGAGATGTGTAACATGGGAAGAGAGGAATTTCTTTTTTGTGCTGTGGCAGCAGAAAAATGAAAGCTCTTGCTATGAATTATTTGCTCTGATATATATATCCCAGAAATCAGTACTTCCTTCTGAGGGAGTTGCATATTTTAAGGGTCTGCTTTCAGTCCAGAAATCTCAAGTAGTGGCTTTATCAGGGCCCTGTGGTGTGGTCCTGGTTTATTGCAAAGCTCTGCAGAAATCGGCCCAGAGAACATTCCACAGTATTTTTGGTTTTTTCCTAAAGTTTTCTAAAATTAGGTGCAAAGGGAGCAGAATCTCTTCTGCTCCGCCGGTGCCAGTCCAGCTGTCATGGGGTTTACCCTTGGCTTGTTCCAGTCTGGGGCAGATCAGGGTTTAACAATGTTGTGTGTCCTCAGTCAAAGCAAGAGTAGGTTGTAGTCTGTGGTTCTACATCTGATTGTGCCGATTTCTGACTTCTGATAACTTTACACCTTTTGGGAGTTTTGAGACTTTTTAGAGTGCGTAAGGAGTATGGACATCAGCAAAGCAGCAGAACTTAGGCACAGACAGCAGGGAAAAAGAGGAAAAGGAGAGAAAGGAGAGTAGGTTGCTCTGTACAGAATGGGAATTGTGTATTGACCATGCCTGGTGCTTTCAGTTCAATATATTTTTTAAATTAAAAAAAAAAAAGTGAACTGGAAATCCCTGACATTGCAGAGAGGAAAAACTGCCTGGTGCCCTAGGACGTACAGTGGAAATCATGCAGACAGAGCTGAGCAAGTGCTGTGCCATCTGCTAGATAATCTGTAGAACAGGTTACTTATTATGATGCTCCCTCTAAATGGAAAACAGATAGGCTTGTGGAATTGTATGAAAGCAAGTATGTGAGATTGACTTTTCAGATTTAGTTCATCTTATGCAGGCACTTGCAGCAGAGAGCTATTATACTTTATTATTCCAATTCATCTTTATTTTGCTCTGAGGATAAAGACCTACTGCTGCTGTTAAAATCCCTCGGAGGAGATTGGGGGGATTGTTGCTTGCCATATACCTGTGCTAGCAACCTCTAATTTGGATAGATAGGGAGAGAAAATTGCCTGTTAGTCCTTTAATTTTCATGTTATTGCAGCGCTAATGAACTGTGGTGAAAGCCTTTTACTTGCAAAAGAGTATCTGAATGTGCACAGAACTGTCACACAGGTGTGCCTCCTTGTGGGGCTCTTTCCAGGTGTCCCTGATGCTAGAAGTTCTTGTTTTCTCTCAAGACATAATGTAGTATGGAATTTAGTTTGCTTGCTTCTGAAGTAGTAACAACCTGAAACAAAACCTTTTGCAAGAACAGCCAGCCTGTCTTACACTGTGTATCCTATTCACCTGCGTGGTTTTAGTGATGTTATTCCTGTTATGTTTTTCTTTTTATTCTTAGATATATTTTAGAACTTGCTTGATATGTCTCAATTTTAAATTAACTAATCACATATATAAAAAATAAACTCGTGTCTGTTTACCTTTTATTTCCTGGTAGCTGTCTCAAATCATCCTATAAATCCATCATCTCAGGCAGTCTTACATACATGTGAACTTGAGCAGCGGTAAGAAGATAATTACAGGCAGAAGCCCTTCAGGGTACTAAAGGCACAAACAGAATGGATTCTATATATTGCCAAAGTGAAGGAATTGCTGGTGAAAAAAAGGCAAATACAACTGAAATACCTTTCTTGGAAGTTGTTTTTATGATTGTCTCTTTTTGCCAACACTAGCAGTTGTAGTGGTAGCAGCATGGTCAAACTTGTTGATTAATGCTCTAGTTAGCTTATAAATCTCTAAGTAGCATCACAGCTGTAATGATGAGCTACAGGAGAGCTTCATAACACTGACACTGAAATGGAGTGTGCTAGTTGTAGAGACAAAGCAAATCTCTGATTTTGATCCAGTAGTTTACCTGTAGAATTATAAGTTCATGCTTTGAAAAAAGTGGAAAGAGGGAAAACACAGCAGTATGTTCGACATTTTCCATGCTGTTCTTCTTTAGTGTTTTCCCTACAACTGTTTCCCCTACATCTTTATACTATGTTTTATTTTGTGTGAGGCGAGGTAGGGGAAAGCTTAAAGGGGTTTGTAGAAGTATAGTTACTGCTTAGCTTTGACATCAGTTGTTACTCACTTGTGTGATTTCTGCACCTAAATACCTTGTTCATATCATTTAATGTGATAATCTGTTCCTAGATTGAGTTTCAAGGTAAGTGTACCCTTGTGATATAGAAACATGTGATCATTTGTGTAAATACATGCATATTTAAGGATGGCAGTGCACACTTACCTTATAATACATTCCAGTGCATGCTGACGTTTGTGCCTTGATTTGTTTTCCTCTTACTAAACATTTCTCCTGTATTCCAAGCACTATTATCTCTGTTGGTATATTTATGATATTGTTTGTGTTAGCTGATCCAAACTGACCAGGTAAACCAACTTTTTTGTGTCCAGATTGTTCCTCTTGCAAATGTGTATTCAGCCCTTTTAGAACATGAAGTTCAATATAGTTTTATTTCCCAAACTGCAACACTTGAATAAGAAACAATCTGTATGTGCTAGGTCAACCCACTGGGCATTAAGGTAGTAACTGTAAGTAAGGAAAAGCAGTAATGCCAGACTGGAAGCATCCATGGTATGAAGGTGCTATAGCTGCCTGCTGATGGAACTAGCAAAAGTGCTTTTGTCTCAGTGGAATTGTTTTTTTTTCTTTTAAATGAGGGAGCAAAAGCCTATAGTTGAGTTCCCAAAAAATCCTACCAGAAGGTGTGTAAATAATTGGCTAACCTGGACATATTTGAATATTCACTGAACTAGACAGTAGGACAAAAGAAAATCTGTTACTTTAATAATCTAGGCATGCCGTGGGTGTAGAATGTTGTGCTCTTGGAGAAGCTGAGTGCTACCAAAAGCATATACCAAAAGTCTATACTGTATGTCCATTTTTGGAAAAACATAGTTGTGGTGAAAAGATGCAAGTCTGGCATATAGCTTTATGATTAAAAGCTAGCAAGATCAATAAAAATTATTTAACTTCCAGTGCCTTTATGTCTAGCTTTGACTGTTGCTACAGCGTTTAAGCTGGTTAATTTGAGACATTTCAGAGAGACTTCAGAATTAATGTGTTTTGATAGCTGCTTTTAAGGTTATTCAGCAAAAATACTCTTTTATGAAAGCAGATCAAATACAGCAAAAGGCTACTATGTCTGCAACTTTTTTGTGATTTTAGGTAATAGTGTGTTATAACAGGTGGGTGGAAAATGTTTATGCAGCAAGAGATGTAGTGTCTTAGTTGTACTTTAAGAGGGTGAGCCTGAATAGAAGGAGGCTAAAAAAGGCTACTTCTAGAAAGTTACAAATGAACTTTTTTTTAATCTACTAAAAATTCTTACTTAACCAAGTCCATTGCCTTGTGCAGTGATAATACTGCATAATGTGCCCATGAGGATGGGAAACTGTGCCTGCCAGCACAGCCGCAAGAGGAGTTGGAATATGTGATTGGGATACATAACGTTAGCAAATTCTTCTTTCTGTTTATTATAATTAATCAACCTTTTTTCTTAATAAAACTTTTTTTTTTTAATAGGAATTTGTTTACCAGAAAGCAAAGTGCAAGATTTGAAAAACCAAATGATGTGGGATGGAAGCTGTTTGGAAAAGTACCTCTCAGAGAAAACTCACAGAAAGATCCAAAGAAAATACAAAAGGTATTTGCTTAATTCTGTGTTAGGATTAGTGGTGAACGTAGAAGCCAGTTAAGTTTATGATCTGTGTATATGACTGTGAAGCCTGTTTGAGTTGCACACAATTTCTTGGACAGTATGAAGGAACGTTCTTCACTGAAATTTTTCTTTTTACTTCCATTATAACACTGCCATTCAAAAGAATATATGTTCTACATGGTCATTACATTGAGTACTCCATGAAAACACATACCACTTTGGTATAAAGCATTTCATGTGAAGATTCAAACTATATGAATGTGTATTTGTTTTTTATGATCAAGCTTAGTAGGTGTTTTGAAAATCTTTCAGTCCTCTTTTTATCTTGTTCTAGCTTTCACTGGTTTGTGGCCTTTGGGTCAGACCCATCCATAACATGCTATTTGAAGGGAAATTGTGTTCTACTGGGCCTTGGCTTATTTGTGTTTAAGTTGTAATTAAAAATACATAATTTCAAGATAGAGTGAATGTGGTAGAGTGCCAGAAATTTGTGTCGGAATGCTGGTTTCACCCATTCCTTGTTTTCTGAAGTATTTGCTGTTTGGAGTTGAAATTTTCCATGTGTGAGCCTTGATGAAAATTTGATTACTGACTTGAAATGTCAGAACAATATAATACATTTAAGGATAAATGAATGGAAGAAAATTGATTATTTTTTTTCTTGTATGGTATATTCAAAAGGGAGTGTGTATTGAAATTGTTTATTGAAGTGGTTCCATGAATAGAGAAAAAGTTTAAAAGCATCAGAAACACCAAAAAATTCAGATTTCTCCCTGTCTTCATTGCTGCTTAACTAGTTTTGACATTGCTTTTTACTTGTATATCTGTTGCTTATATTTGCCAGTAGTTAGATCCATGATTTGTCAAATTTTAGCAGCTGTTTTTGGGGATGGGGGATGAAGATGTTATAGAAAAATCTTCTCAAGCCTTGCTTATTGTGCCGTAAGAGAATAAAAAACACAGTGAAAACCCCTTTTCTCCTTCTTTGCATACCCATTCTCAAGTTATAGCATTATAACATTGTTGAAAACATAGCAGTTCAGAGGACTGGTTCTACTGCAAATAAACGCAAGCACATTGCTAGTGAATCAAATAACCTGCCTTCCCAAGGGGGAGAAATCTTGTGAAATCCAGCTATGTGGTCAGTAGTTTATGAGCTGCTCTTTCAGTGAGAAGAAAGCATCCTCTTTCAATCTGTCTCACTTGATCTGGGATTTTTGCATTGCATGTAGGCATTATGCGTTTGGGGCTTTTGTTGTATTTCATTCGGTTCTCGCTTCCTTGTTCAAACCACTGTGGGAATAGGAAGGTTTGCATGGAGAGAGACAATGCAGTTACAATCTCAAAACCAGCTGCTGTGTATGAAATGAGAATGCTGATTTGAAGGACTGTGCTGCTTAATTTAGGGTAAAGTGCTCTGGAGATCCAGGTGTGTCATGTGACTGTTCTTAGCTGTAGCTAGGTGTTAATTTAAGTGAAGTTCAAGCAGCTTTTTGAAGTTGTCACCATGATCAACCATTCAGACTTTATCTACAACTTGTCTTGATACAATTAACAGTTCCGAAGTGTTCACCAAAGATTTTTGATGACACAGTTGAAGAGCCTTAATTGCGGTACTCTGACAGTTAGCACTGTATTTTATCGTAGTCATCTGCCCTTTGGTGAGTGGGTAAATCATTTATTAAGATTTTGTGATTGTTGTTGGTCCTGTGAATATTTTTCCTTTAGACCCAAACTGTCTTGCATTGTGAGTATTCAGTGTTCCTGGAACGTTACAACTTTGAATGGTTGTATTAAATTTGTTAGAAAAAAATAGCTATCAAAGAATTGGGTGGTATGGCATCCAACCATTAGTGAGTTTCTGACAAGGTTGCAAGTCTGAAACAATTGTCTCCAGTGCTTCTTGGATGACAATAACTAACTTTTCCTAATTTATTTTGCGCTTTCCTGAAGTTATTTTTGACATGTAGAATTTCTGAGACATGGGTAATGCTGTAAATAACTAACCCACCCTCACCAGCACTCCAAAGCAGGTCTCAATTTAGGCTACGCCTGACAGGTTGCTTTGACAATTACAAAGTAGCACTTGTGTTGCAGAGTTTTTTGCCCATTTAGAGGTACGCTTTTAGCCCTTTGATTTGTGCCTAAAGAACTTGTATATGTGTAAGTGGAGGAGGTGACAGCATATGGCTATTGGGATGATGCCTGTTGGTCAACACCAGTTCCTTCTTTCTGGAGAAAAGGGTACTAGGCCAGAAGAATAAATGCTCTGGGTCTGTTTCTACCTTGAGGTATGTATTTTATTTCCAAGGCCAGAAGAGTAGGTGCTTGAAAGATCCTTATCTCATGTATTGAAGAATTTGGAGGTATGCAGTGAAATGTGGGAGTTGGGGAGGAAGATGGCTGTGATCAGGGTAAATGGTTAGAGTCCTACTAAATTATTTCAGTGTCTGCACTTTTTCCTGTGGGGCATGAAACAAGGTGCCTAAACTGTTTCTTTTATAGGTGGCTGCTAATTGTCTGTGCTTTATGTATGCTTTACTTGAAATTGGGCTTGGTTTGGTGGTTTGGTTTTTTTTCTTCTTTAGTTTATTTTTCTTTCCAGGTGTGCTGGGGCCTTCCTTAAAGTGCAATGGGAGTTACGCTTGCATTATATGAAATCCACCATAAACACTAGGTGCCCTGAGAAGCTGGTGGTTTGGGGATGCACAGTTGGTGACTGTTTTGGAGCTTGAGACTCCATATCTTGATCATCGGTGTTTCATGACTTGACTGCCACCCTGTCTTATGCAAAGAGATGTGGAAAACATTGTGGAACACTCTTACATGAACTTGTCAGTATGGGAGCTGGGTCTTGAGGACTATGCAGGGAGCTGCAAGGCCCTGAACAATGATGGCAATATCATAATTGTTAATGGAACTCTGTCAGCTCTGTGTATGGAGTGAAGTGTGTTGAGCACACAGTCTGAGTGGAAAATGCCACCTAGACAGAAGGGACTAATTCAAAATCTAAGTATTCTTTTAACATAGCATCGTGTGTAACTTCCTGTACACTTCAAGAAAACCAAACTGGAGGGAGAGAAGGGAGAGTTAGTTTTTCTGACATCATGAGAAATCAGCAGGGTTTTGAATCCTGCTGTCTCTTGAGCTAATATAGCGATTTGTAGCAGCAGTCACCTGTCCATGCCAGGAATTTCTGATTATATTACACAACTGGGCTTATGCAAACTTGATGAGAAATAGTTAGACATTGCCATGTGCTGCTGGCCACAGTTATCATGGGTATTGCTTCCTTCCTGTAGTATGCTTTATTCTTTCCATCTTCTGTATGTGCAGGATTAGTTGACTTCATTCATAGGATTCAGTTCTCCTACAGACGTTTCTAATGTCTTGTGCTGCTGACACGATGAACAAAAGAATTGTGCGTTGGTGTGCCCTTGTAACTAACTTTTCATCACTCTGTCTCTTGGGAATTCATCTGGATTTGTACTGAAGAGATACTTAGTGCCCCGTTAAACGGTTTTATGCCTATTTGAGGGTGGCAGAAAACTGGCAGGCTTCTGAGAGGCTGTTACTTGAGGTGCCTCAAGTTTGGGAAGGGGTGGAGATGTAGACTGTGCCTTCCTCTTGAGCTTGACCCTGTCCCTCCTGTTCCAGTTCCTGCCTCTGTTGGTGCTGGTACTTCAAACAGCGGTTGCTTATTGATCAAGAGCCTTTCTCTGGCTGCTCAGGCTTGGCTTACTGATTCTTTTCAAGGAAAAAGCCCGAACGTATTCATACCATGGAGTTCTTGTCTTCCAGCAAATTGTCTGTGCACAGTGATGTTATTGTCTATGTGGTAAAACACTCATTAGCCCATAGATTGTAGGAGACTCAATCTGCCTAACTACAGAGACTCTTGAGTAGTGTTTCTATTAGCAAAATCTTGCTCTGAGTTAATTCTGAAAGACAGCTTAGAGGAAAGGTGATAAATTCTTCAATGTGATTTTTACTTGATTGTGGTTTCCTGTCTTGGGGGGGAGGGGGAGGGGGTGGGAGTTCAAGTTGCATGTAACTTGTTTAGACTATCTAAAGTCCTTTGGATTATCTAAGATGCCACAAAGTAGCCTGACTGTAGTAGTAGCTACAGTTACCTATTTCTGTTCGTGTCTGTCCTCAAGTGTCACATACCTAGGGAAATCCATCTGCTTGGTATGAAGCTCTTTGCACAGGAACTAAGGTGACGGAGCCACCAAGCAATCCTTTCTCAAGTCAGCTTCTTTTGCTTCTGGACAGACATCAAAGAAATCCTTTGTGCCAGGTCACTAATTAGAGCCCTGTGACTATCTGATTAATTTGGCTATAGACTCCTATAGTGAGTTCATTGGTATGTTCATGGTTCCATCTTTTGATACCTTTATATTTTTTTCCAGAACAAGATGAACAAACTTAACTGCAAACTTAGTCTTCTGAAAGATGAGGATGTTAGTGTATGCATTTACATGAAGGGGATAATCTTTAAGTACTTTCATATTGTACATTGTTCTGATACTTTCCCCATAATAATCTCATCTGGGATTGAAAGAAATTTGCAAGAAAGAATGCGATTGTAAGGTATATGTTTATATAAAGCATGAAAGAGGGGCGAAAAAAGTAGCTGAACTGTGAAGTGGCTAAAGATTGTTCTTAGAAATACCAGTTCTTATTTCCTTCCTGCCTGCTACTTAATAAATAAACAATGAAAACTCCAGATGTTCAAACATCTGTTGCAGTTCACAAGTTGAACGTTATTATACCACAGCTGAAGAAGTACATACACAAACAGCTGAGGCCAGACACAATTTTTAAGGAGCAGTAGCATTTTTTCTGTCTGACCTCTGACCAAAAGAATGAGCAGACAGGTTTTTGAGCACCTAAACCTTTTCTCAAGTCCTATAGAAACTTCTAACAGCACTCACTTGTTCAACAAGTATATGTAAGACATAGCATCATAATCTATTTTAACATTGTGGGAATTAAAGTCATTCCAGCTAAGTTGGTGTTTGGCCTACTTTTACTGCTGATAGTATACATGAATTTTTCTCTTTTGATAAAGAATCAGTATTGGCATAGGCTAAGGTTGGACTGATTTGCATCGTCACCAAGAGGTTTTATACACAGTTTTTATCCACTTAAATGTTTTAAAGCTTAAAAGCTGTCAGAACAAGTAATCTTGTCTGAGAAGCTGGAAGTACATTTACAACGGAGGTTTGCATGATTAATTTTTTGTATCAATTATCTTTAGGAATCCTGCTTGAGCAGAACTGGTTATGTCAGTTGCTTTTGTAATTGATGTGTGAAAATGCACTAAAAGTCAGATGACAGTACTTCACTGAGAGTAATAACTGAAGTTAGATTCTCTTCCAGTAGACTGTAGAGCTGAGCTGGGCCACTGTTTCTTTTGGGATTGGCAGGAACAACAGATGTAAATGCACCAACAACAGATCTTTGCACCTTCTTTCCCCCACCCCCCAATGGTTTTGTTAGTGAATGCTCTTGAAAAAGAAATTCCTTCATAAATTCAAGAAGAGGTAACGTTCTCAGCATATCATTTGGTTGTCTCCTCTCATGTGACCAGTTTTCACAGAACTTGTTTGCAACTGGCCGGTCAAGATCTTGTGTATTAAGAGAATAATGTGTATAGGGTAAAGTCAGATTTTGGCTATATCCTAGAGACAGCTGTCTTCTGCAAAGGAGCAGTTTAAATGAAATTACTTTTTTCTATAATGTATGTCTCTTCTTCTTCTGTAATACGAAAATCCATTTTTTTTAATCAACGTGTAATTTTTTTTCCCTTCTAAATATGCTGTGACCCTGTGGAGACTGTTCCATTTAACTTTATGTATATGAATTCCAATAAGAGCTCAATGGAATGTCTTCATTTTCTTTTGAGTTTTAATACCAGTAAAGTTCAGCACATATAACACTTGAGGCCTTTCAATATCCATCTTTACTCATAAATTCAGGTCTAAATATTTTATGATCTCATTTGCTGACATTCCGTATCAGAATATTTAGAATTTCTAATGGCAATTCCTTAATAGTAAAAAGTAGCTATGATTTTTAACCTAAGGATTGTCATCTTCCCAAACTTAAAAGGATTTCTGTTCTGAAAGCTGTAGTGCACTCTTTTGGGGGGGGTGGGGGAGACTTCTTTTTTCTCTGCCCCCCCCCAAGGATAAGGATTCATGTAAATGAATTGTTGGTGAGTTGGATTCCAGCCATGAAGCCACCAGTAATGAAAACAGTCTGCTCACCTCAGATGCAGTGGAAAACTACAGGGGTTTACGTGCAGCTGTAGGTAACAAGTTTGTCTGTGTGAGGCTGTAAGAGCAGAGGGCAGGCATGCAGTAGGTGGAGTAGCAGCATAAGAGCTTGTAGCCAGGCTTTTCACCTTGCTTGTTCTGCCCTTACCACTACAGCAGTCATATTGCTTCTATCATGCAAGCTGCTAGCAGCGTGTTCCCACCCCCTCCTACCAAACTTTTTTTTTCCCCCCCAATCATTCCTGTGTTTTGTTTCTTTCAAGGAGAGGGGGAGATGGAAAACTGTCATTCTTTCTTGGTACCAATGATAAAATTTCCCAACTGGGCTGTCTTCAGCTGGAGACACAACAGGCTTTCTTTTGGGAGTGATGCACTAACAGGAAGTAAATCCATGTGATTTAGCAGTTATGTTTTTCTGTAATAATTAGATCATTACTATATGTGGAATCAACATTCTAGTCAATTAAAATCAATTGTACTTAAGAGGCTTACTCTGCAGCATATGATAAAGTGAAAATGAGCTCTTGAAACAGCTAAGTACATTGCTTGGCTCATAGGCGGTGCTTTTTTATGGGATGGATAGTTAAGCTTGTAACAGTACTCAAGGAGAAACCTTTGCATTCGATTTGGGTCAGTTATCATTCAAGTTGATCTTCATTTTCCGTTTTTTTTTTTTTTTTTTTTTTTTTAGCTATAATCCTTATTGATTAATAAAATCACTTAAAGCCTGTTTTTTGGCTTGGACCTATTAGGTGGAAAAGAGCTGCAGGACCCAGCAAGAAATACTGAAAGAGATTACTAAAACCCATGCTTTAGGCAGACAGTGGTAAGAGCTGCTGTTGAGAGCAGTATGTTTTATCCAGGAAAACAAACGACCCAGAGAACAGTCCCCCAGCTGCTGATGTATGGAGGTTCCTGTGCAGCTCTGTGTGCAAGCACTCCAGGTGGAAGCTGTGCAGCCTGGCTAGCTGCCACCATGTGTTCTGCTTCCTCTTGCCCTCTGCTGATGGGTGGCAGTTGTCTAAAAATACCGAGCTTTTCTAAGCATTTGTCTCAACCATGCGTTACACTGTATTCAGATAGGCGATTCAGGGCCTTTTGAAGAGGAAGTGGCTGGTTCAAGCTGGCTGCTGATTCTGGCAGGAGCTAGATCTACAATTTTGGATAAAGCATTGTCTTCTGCTGATACTGAGTTTGTCTTTGGATAGATCACTTGATTAAATCATTGTGACTAATGGCTATAGCTCTTAATGCCGGGTGGGTGTTTGCATGTAGACTTCATTCACACTTTAAAGTGTTCCAGGCTATAAACTGTCTAGTGCATTTTTTTTTTCTGTTCTGCAGTAGAATTCCGAGGGTGTAAATGATTCACTTCCTGTGTTCTCCTCCTCTGGGTTCATTTCTACTTGTCAGCCTTCAAAAAGACAGGATTTAGATCTGTCATGGTGTTCCTTTTTTAAAGAAGTTACTGTGGTTAGTCTAACCTATGCTTATTCTTGTTGCAATCTCTAGAAATAAAGATTTAACTCTAATTTTCCCACTTAAGAATTATAACCCAAAACTTGCAAGTTGCCTTAAAGCACTGCTATTTCATGTTTTCCCTTCTGATCCAATTCAAAATATTTTTATTTTATGGTAATCATATGTAAAGGGCATCTAATTTTTGTGAAAGTAAATAAAAATAAGTAAAGAAAGGAAACCTGTTTTGTCACTGATGAAGTCCTAAAATATATTATTTTTTTCCCCAACAAGAAGAAATGTAGTAAATAGATTATTCAGCAATTCCAGTAGGTTGTATTACTCTACAAAGAGTGCGTTGCCCTTGCCCTGACTTGAAAATTACCTGCCTCAGACAAATCTACTATCATATTTAAACAGATAAAGCAAGAGTACTAGCTTCCATCTACAGTAAATGAAAGGGTAATTTAATACTATGGCAGAAGAATTGTTCCTGAGTATTTTCATAATAAAAGAATGTGATATGACCCACCCAGGTATCATAATCTAGCAAAGGGTCTAGTTGCCAAAGTGCTGCTTTTGATGCTCTTGAAATGTCTTCCCTTATGTTATGAACATGTGAAAGCACAGAAAAGGTTATGAGCATTAGGCTAACAGAAAATTATAGGCTTTGAGTGTAACTTTTAACAGTTATGACAAGCTACAAAGTGTTCTTTGAAAGGAAGTGAGAGGGTTCTGTTCCCCCCCCAGCTTTTGCCAATTTTAAAACTTTTATTTTAGTTTTATCATGCTCTAAAGCTCCTTGTATGTTGTCTTGGTCAAAAGCTGAAGGGATCCTAAATAGGTGTAACAGGCAGTGTTTAAGAGTAGGTATCTTCTTTCTGGAATAAAGATACTAAATAGATAGAAGTATAAGCTTTTTTTTTACTTGTTATTGCAGTAAAAATGTCAGCTGCTAGTCTCTACTGAAGGGTCTGTTTCAATGCTAGTGGTATGTTTTAGGGGGAAATGCAGTAAGTTGTCCAGTGAGATCATGAAGTTTGTCTTAATTGAAACAGTCACTTCGTAGCCCAAGTTGATGCTTAGCATTAGACGGAATATAAATTCACATGGCACAAAATTATTTTTAAATGCAGGAAGCCACAAATTCATGGAAAAATGCTTCACTTCTGAGGATGAAGCCCTTCCTACCCCCAAAATTTCAAGGCTAGGGAAGACAACTTTTCAGAAGACCTGATACATTGGTGGAAGTTTGTTCTCACTTGCTGTTAAATAAGAATCCAACAGGTAGCTGGCATTTGTGTGTCTGATAGTGCTTATAGATAGATACTTGAACACCTACATCTTTGTGTAGCCAGTAAGGTTTTTCAGTGTGGTAACCTTCCACTGTGTGTGCTGATAAGCAGCACACTGGGAGGCTTTTGGATTTTTTTTTTCCTTCTCCCCATGGGTTTTGGAATGAAAATAGAAGTCTGTAGAGAGTGAGCCTGGAAATACTGGCATATACTTTTGAATGTTGCATCGCACAAACACTTGGCAAAACATGAAGTGAAGCAAAACCAGAGATAAGTCCTTAAAGGCAGGCGTGTTAGCGTCTAAAAATTGTGGTGGAACTGCCTATCCTAAGAGGAGACTAGAACTTGAATTGCTAAAATGTAAAATTAATTGAGAAACTTTGCTAGACTTCAGTATGTTAATTTTGTGTTAAACAGAAGCCAGCTCCCAAGAAACAGGACCCAAAGGTTTTCTCTGTCTTCCAGTTTATACATCTCTAACTTCATCTAAAATTAAAGAATGGGGCTGGAGGGTGAAGGTTTTGAAAGGCTAACTCTTACTGGGCTCCCTAGCAACAACAAAGAAAGCTGATGTTCTTTGGCTTTGCGAAATGAATGGAGTAACTCTATGTGTGTTACCAGAAACCCTGAGGATCCAGATACAAGGATTTTAAAACACCAGACTGATACTTTTTCCTTAAATGTCTTTCTGAAGAAAGACTGGGAAAATATTTCTTCAAATTTTATGTTCTCATTCTCCCTCTCTCTCTCTCCGAGAACACTTGATCTCATTTTTCAACATGATTTTATTACACTTTTTTTGTGCCTGTTGGCAATTTCCACATAAAAATTTTATTTTGCTCTATTGAGAAGTCATCTCTTTAGCATGACAAAGTTCAGTGGAAACAATGTAATGAATATTAAATCCTGGAAACAGTCATTGCTTTAAGCTAGACTGTGAAGGTATGTTGCCTTCTTTCATAGACTTTATTTATATTTGGGTTTAAAAGCTATAATCTCTTCTCCTCAAGTCTGAACCTTAAGTTGTAAAGATTATATTCAGGAAAATTTAAATGTTGATAGAATTTTTTGTAAAATTAAACACAGAATGCACAAGAGTCTGCCAGTCTGAACAGATGATCAGAGATAATATGAAGCACAGCATCAGTAGGAGTACAAAAGAAGCTTTTATTAGACATGTAAGAAATGGGGACCAGTAACTGCTTCAGGGATCAGAGGAGCAACATGGATGTAGAAAACCACTCAAAAAGGCTTTAGTGCAGTAGACTTACTGCCTTGTTTTTCTATCATTTCTAAGGCCAGACAAGTATCAAAATTGAAAAGGTTGGAGATCCTTAGAGATGCACGAATTTTGATGACGAAGCAGAATAGAAATTAGCAGAGGGATTTGAAAAGAGGGACGAAGAGGACTATGGTTAGAAGTATCAAGTGAAGTACCTTTTCTCACAATAGTTTGGTGTACGTACTGAAGTCACATAGCTGAATACAAGCCTGCACATACTTACCTACATAGACATTTGCAAACAAAAATAGTAACTGCGTGCTGTGGTGGGTATCTGAATGGCATAATACTACAAGGTTTTGTGCATTGCAAAGTAGATGGCATTCCTGGGTGGCTTTTATGCTGTCTTGAAGATTGCAAGAATTTGAGGTCATATTTGCAACTGATTTGAGAACATGCAAGATAAAATGCTGTGTTCCTGTGACTCCTTTCCTGCATCCCAGAGTTAACCTGGTGCTTTGGCCATTTCAGAATAGCGTCAGCATGAAGCTGACGTGGCCTGGAGAGTCTTTTTATTTCTGTGTATCACTCAGAATGAGGGGGACAGTTCTGACATGCTCTTCAGCCAGGCTGAAGACCATGTTATTTGAGACTAGATAGGAAAGATAAGTTTTCTTCTGCAATGTCAGCACTAATGTGAAATGTTGGAAGAAAAAGTGGCCGAAAGATTATTTGGAAGGGTATGGTGCTGAGGCTATACAGAAAATTGAGGTGGAGAGATCAGTGAGCAGACAGTTTACGTAAAATTATGTTTTTACATGAAGTCCATATCCAGTGTAATCCCAGCCCATGGAAGTGTTATTTAAGGAAAACACTGAAAGCAAGTGTTCGTAGTATTTTATTCTGGCAGGTGTTTGTCAAAAAAAAAAAAAGTAAAATAACCATTTAGCTTGTATTCTCTTGCTCAAGAGCTTATCAGATGCTCGCCGTGCTGGAAGCCTTTCTTGTAGATGTTTCCACTTGTTTGATATTATAGTGTATCAGATAGTATCAGTATATAGGGAAACTGCACCTTTGTATATGCAGATTAAATTACATCCTTTTCAGTGTTCTAAGTAGTAGGGGTTTTTGTTTGTTACTGTGACTCACATTGGACTCACTTGTAAGAGTATGCTGCACAGTCTGATTACAGATCCCACATTTGACAATAAAGAGCTGTTCTTAAGCCACATGGTTCATGGGTATGTTTTGTCGCTCAGAGTACTTCAAATATAGGGAACTACTCTAGGTTCCTCCGTTGTTTTTGGTTTTTGTTGTTGTTTTTTTTTTTAATAAAGCATGTCACTCTATTTGAACCAACAAGCAGTTAAATTATTTACATATATCACAAATAAAACATGAACCCTGATGGTGACAACCATCTGATACATAGCATGTTGCATGGTTATAGAGGTGACAGACTCCAAAACAGCAAACTTATTCTTTCTTGGAAGACCTAACTTGGCCTTATCTAGACATAGCTTTTAAATGTTCCTTAATTTGATGACTCCGTTGCTCAAAATATGATGCCATAAAAATACATATATGTAAAAACTGTTAAAATAGTCCAGTGGCTGGAGCACGGGGATGCAAAGCAGAGTATGTGGCTTCTAGTTCTCTCTTCACCGTTAACGTTTTGGAAGACGTGTGCATTATTTTATTCATTTAACTTCAGCATGACCGCGCAGGATGGAAGTTGTTTATCACCTGTAATCAGAAGAGAGAAGTAGATGCTTTTCAGGGGAAAATGGGGACACTCCAGAGCATTGGAAACAATGCCTAAAAATAGGTAGTGTGAGGTTTTCATCATGTGAACTGGCCATGGTTTCATACCCTTACATTGCTTAAGCATTCTTAATTTGTTAAGTATGGAACAGGAGAATACTGTGGTACTAAGGATGAGAAGGGTGTCCTGGTGGAAGAAGAAACTTCATGCACATAATGTTGTTTCAGTCAAGTTCAGTCATCACAGTGCTATCTTCTGTTCTGGTATCCTTTCTGTAATATTAGAGGATTAAATATATATATATAGATGGGTAAAGTAAGTAGGGCTGATGGTTCTTGAACCATTAATAAATTGTAGAACTTGCCAGATCACCAGCAAAGTGTGCAGGTTGAGTGTGCAACTCAGATTTCTCAGATTGTCAGATCAGTAATAATGAATTGCACTTCAGAGTAGTTCTGTACTGGTTTTGGAGTTATATAAAAAGCCCTCATATATATCCCTTAAGGAGTTGTTTGAAAGTTTAATGGCCAAGCTCAGCAGTTTGTAGTCTCTTTCTGTTAAGTTTTGAAGGATATTCTCACAATCTGATCTTTGTCTGAGGTGTCAGTCTCTAAGTTCTCTGATTACTGTAGTTGTACTGTATATGTAAAAGCCTCCATTAAAATTACTTTTTTATGGCTTGGAGCCATGTCACGAATCAGATCTTAGTTTCCCGACCCGAAGATTGTCACAAGTTTCATGATCTGCTGGTTTCAATTAAGCTGCTGAAAGAAACAGTCCTGCTGCTGGCTCCTTTTCCTTCCTTTTACTTCCACATTTACATTGCCCCACAGCAGACATTACCAGAGTAACCAAACTAATCCAACAAAACAAAAGATTAGTTTTTAGCAGTATCATTTCCACAGTCTAGTGTATTGTACAGTCACACAAATACTTACGTCGGCACAAAAAGAAGGTGTGAGGGACCAGAAGGGCAGTGTAGAGCAGTGAAGTGCTGGGTGTGTATCAGCTTAAATTTATTTGGTAAGCCACTTCATAAATGAAAGGTAAGAGATTACAGCTGGACATGCAGTAGAAAGCTATGGAGCAACAGAAGGGAACACTGAAGCAATATTTAGGTAGCAGTCGGACTCAAAACCAGGAAAAAACAATTTTCTGATTGCTTGTGCAATTCTGGTCCAGTTCCTATCTCTCATGCTGAATGAAGTGGGAATTCCAGAGGAAAAAATATTGTGTAGTTAAAGCTTGTGCATAACTTGTTTGAGTGGCCTCAGGTACTTTTATAATTGCAGCAGCCTAAAATTAGTGACTGCTACTGTGTAACATGTGGCTAGCTATGGTTTGAGTTACAGAGCCTACTTAGCTCTTCACCCACAGAAGTATCTTCCCATGTCACCACTCTTTCCCAGTCAGTGTTTTGCAGAATGTCTAGTTGACTGAGCTCCTCTTTTTGTGGATCGACAAATGGCTATTTCCTACATCCAGGAGAAATGCAGTATCATTCTGTTTTCACAGAGATTTACCACAGGAATACTGTTCTCCAGCTAAGGTTGCTCTTACTCATGATTGGAAGTTTTTTCTGTGTTAATAGCTGTAATTTTACAGTTTTGTTTTTTTAATGCATGTGATAATTCACCGCTTCGGATAGCTTATGAGAAAAAGCATTGGCATTGGAGGCTGTAGTGCTTTTCACGAGCTATATTGACTTGTTGCTGTGGTAATTATTAGTGCTCTGACACCAGATGCTTGGATGGCAGATGTCTGTAATTAATTGGTGGTGGAGGGAATGAAGCTGAGATACTTCTGAACAATGAGCTGTTCCTTATTTGGTATAGTATCTTGTATCTGTGAATTAGATGAGAAGTCACAGGTTGAAAACGATAGCTGATACAACAGCTAGCAATTTTGAGAAAATAAATTATCTCAGCTTTTGCAAAGCCACCTCTTGAAAGCAGAATACTTAAGTGACTTCAGTTGGTTTCCAGTTGGTCCTTGCTGCGTGTTTGGTGATTCGGGATCAGGCCTTGATAAAGGCCACGAGCAGTGCAGCCTGGCAGCTGCAAACCCTAGTCGGTGAGATTAAGGAATGCGGAATCCTTAGTACCGTGCTGAGAAAAGGACAGCTGGCGGTTGCAGAGGAACACATGATGGGATAAAATCCGGGTCGCCAAAGATGGTGCCACAGCAACTTGGGTATCTCCCCTGGGTTAGATAACGGAGCTTTCGGACACAGGTCCACCTTGGACCTAGGTCTGAAGCGGGCTGGGAAGAGCTGCTCGGGCGGCACAGGAGGAGGGCGAGAGGCGAGCGGGGCCGGGGCTGCATCCTCCCCTCGCAGCGCGGGCTCGGGGCCGCCTCTCCCCCGGGGCCGCCGCCGGGCGAGCTCAGGCAGCGCTGGCGAGACGGAGAGAACCGATCGGGTGCGCCGGCTCCGCGGGTGATTAGCGGGGCTGGCGGGGCGGGGCGGAGGGCGGCCCGGGCTGGGCAGGGCCGGGGCGGGCGGCCCGCGAGGCCGTGCGGGCCCGGGCGGCGCCGCGGCGGGGAGCCAGGCCCGCGGTGCGGGGCGGGCATGGGGCTCCGGCGCCGCTGCCGCCTGTGAAGGACCGCAGCTTTCATGGTGAGCGGGGCCGCGGGGGGAAGGGGTGTGAGTGCGGGCGGCCGTGCCGCCGGCGGGCAGGGCAGGGCAGGGCGGGCGGCTGCTGAGCGCTTGGGTCGGAGGGAGACAAGGAGGGGTGGGCGCGGACTTTATCGGCTGTCGGTAAACTCAGCCTCGTCCGCGTTTAAATCGCTTTGCTGGGTCCGTTCGAGAACCAACTTGCCGGGAAGGTGATCCCCTTTGTGCGAAGCCGGGCGGGGCGGCGGGACCCCGCTGCGGGTGGGAGGCGGCGGGACGGGCCCACCCGCGGCTTGGGCTGTGGTAGGGTGGAGGGTGCTGGCTGGGGACCGACGGGTGTGCCCACGGCCTGCCATTTCCCATCCCGCGCAAAGCCGCTAGCCGTGGAGCGAGAGTCGAGCAGTGTGGTGTTTGCCACTCTTCACCTAGCATGAATATTTCATATTCGACTTCCTCGGAGAGCGGTTACCTTGAAACAAACAGGGCCAAAACAAGATGACCTTGATAGAGCAGTTTGTGTGTTGTAGGTTCAGTTCTGCCGTGCTGCTGCTCCCCGGGGAGGCTGGGTGCGGGTGCGGAGTCACACAGCCCTCTCCCGGTTAGCGCAGCTGGTCTTTTAGCGCTTGGTGGGTTATTTGTGTTTCTCCGTAGAGGTGGTTTTGGATCCCTTTGCAGGTTAGCTTCTCTTTCTTGAAGAATTGTGGAGGATCACCACAACGTGAGCTTCTTGCATATTAGCTGCAAAGCTGCCAAGTTCCCTCCAGAATTAAACTTGGTTTCGCGAGTGTGTGTTTCTGTGGGTTTTTTTTGTTCGATTGGTTTGGTTTTTTTAAATCGGTGCTTTAATCTACAGCATATTCTCTTAGAACATCTTCAAACCCCAGTTCAGCTATTGTGGCTGAATCCTGAATAGGTTAAGACAAAACCTGGAAGAAAGCCTAAGTGATCTCAGTGATAAGGATGCATTCTAAATCGTAAACGATCAGCTCATCCTAAATTGATCCTAAAATTAACTTACAACCATATCAGGTTAGTAACCCCTAATTACAGTGTAGGATTTAAATAGATGCTGAATTATTTGTACCTGTGAGAGATTTGAGTCTCCTTTTTTAAAAAAAAAAAAAAAAAAAAAAGCTTAAAATGAGCTATTGTGTGGTTGAGCCTATTGCAGTATGCCTGTATGTGCAAATACTTCTACTTGCTCAGTCAGCAGATACTCTTAATATGAGTTTGTAGAGGCTTCAATCTGCTTCATTGCTATATCATACATTGTGCTCTGTTCAAAATTGCATTCACTTTTACTGGAATAAAAGATCATTTCCATGAGCTTTTTCCTTCTGTGAATTTTGGGCATTTTGTTTTGTTGGGGGTGGAGTGGGTTTTTTTTGGTCTGTGTTTTAATTTTCCCTAATTAAAAAACAGTCTTGTAGATAATGACTGTCACCAACAGACATTTTTATGCTTTTTTGGCTACTACTGAAAAGGATGAAATTACTACAAAGAACTCATACTTGTAATCTGATAAAATGTGCCACTCCCATTTTTGTGCTGGTCTGGCTTCTTTACTGTAGGGTAGTGCTGAGTAGAACATGTCAGTGAATACTTGCTGAAATGCAGAGTGGGCTGTTGCTTTTTAAGAGGTTTGAATAACTATATTAATATGTCAATACTGTAACTACCCACCCATATTCCAAAATAAAGCATTCCCTAACCAAGAAATTCTTGGAAGAGTGATATGTGTAGTACTGGTCTGGAAAACTCTGTGCTTAGCTGAATGAAATTTCCAAATTAATTCTACTGTGTGGAATAAAATCCCCATTGCAGCCCAGTGTGTACCGTTTTTCTCACCTTACAAAAGCAATTTTGCTCTACAGTTGGCTTTCAGTGAAAGAAGACCCCGAAAATAATTTTCGTAAGCCAAAATTAAGCAGCTTTTCCAGAACTACTGTAATAAGCATTGGGTGCATGTGTTTTAATGTTACGTTCTGTGATGCTTTAGAGAGATCAATATATGATGATTTCTGCATGTTAGCAGAATATTGTGGATGCTGGATGTTTTTTCTTTCACTCATAGGGTCTCAAAGGAGTAAAAACATTAGATTTAGGGACAAGGTTCACCTTGTCTGTAGAAGTGGTAATAGAAGTTAATATTTGACTATGTTAATTTGTGAAAAATAACTAACAAAAAATTAGTCTTCTAATAGAAACTGGGAGAAAGAATAGCCGTTTGTTTCATTCCTGTCAGCACAGTGGATATACTCTGCAGTTGATGGTGCAGCTGAAGAATGTTATGATGGTGCACTCATACGCTGGTCACTAATAACTCCTTGCAAGCAGCTGATAATGCAAGAATAATGTCTTAGCTTTCTGAATACGCTGTCAATCACAATACCTTTTTTACTGTATTTCTTTGCTTATTTTCTTGCTGGAGTTTTGGTTGGTTTTTTTAGTGAACAACTTTGTCAGCATGAGCACTATCCCCTTACTAAACAAAGCTAAGTACTATTGAGTAATTGAAATACGTTTTTCTTGGTTCTTTTCCTTGTTTTCAAACTGATGTCATGCATAGCAGTATTAACTGGTATTAATGAGGCAGACATTCCAAATTCATGACAATGTTTCCCGTCACAGCAATGCAGGCATTATAGGTTTGATTGTTGAGACAGTGCCCAGTTAAACACGGGAAAAGAAGGTTTTTCTGTGTCCTGAGAGCTTCACAGACCTGCATCCTGAGTCCCACAGAACTAGCTTGAACTAGGATTGAATTGTACAACACAGAGTAGAAAACGATAGCCGTGTTGCTCTGCATTCATGTTTTCATCCATCCTTTTTTTTTTTTTTTTTTTTAAGGTGGGGTCGGAGGAGAAGGCCTTTCTGGAAGTGATAGGGGTCTCGTCTTAGTTTCTGAATGTCTTGCAAAGTTTGGATCTATTGCCCAAGGACGTGTTAGGTTGAGAGAAAGAAATCAGTACCATTTGAGGAGCTGTTTGTGCTAACGGGAAAAAGTCCATGGCTGGAACACTGTTCGTAGTGCTCATTTATAATGATTAGTTTTCACAGTATAGTTTCTCTTTTGATTATTATTTTAATAGAAGTGGTATAAACAAGCTACACATGAAAGCAGGTGGGTTTTGGAAGTGGCAAAATTCATTACAAAGTTGAATGTAAAAGCATCTATAATATGGATTTGTTTTTTCTGTAGGACTGTTTGACCATGTTTCTTGTTTGTACATCACTGATACTTTGCATACTTAATGTTTGCTATACTACTTCAAGCTTTGGAGTAGATAAGAGTTTTGTAAAGGTTGTTTTATCCCACTAGCTCATGGTTTTGGTACATTTTCTGCCAAAACAGTGTTTGTAGGAAAAAGAAATAGTATGTAATGCCAAATCCTCTAATGTAGATCATAGTGATACAGTAATTAAGGGTGGAAGGACCTGTGAGGGGCTAACTCCCCTCTCGGAGCAAAGTTTGCTTTGACCAGGTTCTCAGGGCTCATCCACCTGAGCTTTGAATGCCTTCAAGGTCAGAGGTTCCACCATGTCTCAGGAAACTTGTCCCAGTGTTTCACTACCTTCCTAGTAATTTCCCCCCCCTCTTCCTAAGACCAGAATTCCCCTTGTAGCAGTGTGTGCCTGTTGGCTTCATGTTCTTTATACAAATGCCTCAAAGACTTGTACTCAGCCTTCACCATCCTGTTATTGCTGTCTGCCAAAGATCCCCGTGAAGCCTTCTCCTCTGAAGGCTGAACCAGCCCGGTTCTCTCAGCCTATCTTCGTATGTCGCTTGCTCCAAACCTCAGTCGTCTTGGTGCCTCTTGGCTAGTCTTGCTCCAATGTGTCAGTGCCTATATTACAAGCACAAGTTAAAACATTATGCTCTGTTATGATTTAGGATTGTTGTACTTCAAGGTATTGTAACAAGTGTGGGGTTTCTGTCTAACCATGATTTTAACGTTTGGGTTTTTTTTGCCATTGTTGGACTGTTGCATCTGAAAACAGCTTGGGTAGGAGAAATCTTACGATGAGATTTTAAGACAAGGAGCTTGTGGTCGTTTCTGGCTTCAATTTCAAAACCATGTAAATCAAACCAAAAACATTTTAAATAGGTCTTATTTTATACCTCAGATGGTATCTGCGGTTTGTAAGTTCATTCTTAGCAGTACTTTGTAAAAGCAGGCTGCCGGTCAGAGGGACTTCAGATGTTTCTACAAATAGGAGGAAAGGAAGAAAAATTGAAACTCACTCTTGGACATAAATTTTAACATTGTTTTCAATTCTGAGGTTGCTCTAGTTGTAAAGCTTTAAAGGGACTGCAGTTGGTCAGAGATGTGAAAGCATTATCTTGAAGACTTTTGTAGACCCTGTTTAAATTCTTAGGTGATTCATCTTGGCGTTCTCCACTCTTTTAACTTGCCCTGTCTTCTTGCTTCTCTAGGAATATGAAGAAAAAACTGGACGAGCTCACAGACCACTCTCTCCTAAACAGAATGTGAGGAAGAATCTTGATTTTGAACCACTCTCCACTACAGCACTTATTTTAGAGGACAGACCAGCGTAAGTTTTGGGAAGTACCACAGTGAAGGTCCCTTTAAAATTAGACTAGCAAAACTTTTCTTACTGTTTGTATTTGATTACTCTAACTTAAACAGATAATTTAAAATTTAAAGTTGAAATTTTTTTCAGGCTAGTGAATATGAAAGTGGGATGATTATGAGAAAAATTATTCAAACAAAAGTAACTATAATAAAAGCAATGGCTTTGTATGAAAGGAGGTAATTAGGAGGGCAGAGCTCTAGTTTTTGAGTAGTTCTAGCTTCTAAACATGAATAAGGGATTTTTGTTTCCCTTCAGAGAACATAAGCATAAAAATGAAGCTGGTATATGCTAAAGAAATTCAGAAGCAAGGATACAGTGTTCTGTTTACACAGAGACAGACCACACCTCCATAAATAATGAAACAATATAATGATTGTTCTGCAGTTGGTTCAGCATCGCATTTTAAAGGTTGTCAGGTACTTGATAAGTTGTTTTATCCTTCTGTTACTGCAAGGAGATACTTACTGGTAGGTGCTCTACCATGGTTTGCTCCTGAATTACACAAATTCAGTCATGCTCAGTCAATTTATGAATGCTACTCAGCTTTACAGGCATGGCATCTGCATTTTTAATATACCTGTGCATTTGGTGTAAAGAACTGTCATAACATAGGTCTGTGTTTTCATCAACAAATCTGTATGAAGAATGCTCATATCAAAGTACTCTAGTTGTAGGGTCATTTAAGATACTTTCTGGCTTGACTGGTAGACTACGTGACAAGACTTCTTGGGACATCTAGAACTGTATAAGAGTGATTATTTGTTACAGCAGGTTTTATTGTGTACAGCTAGAAACAATACATACTAGTTTATTTGTTGTATTTAAAACCTGTCTTAAAAATCATTCTTTATGTGAGATACTCTGAGAAGTACAGTGTTCAGCTAGATTGAATTAGCGATACGTTACAGGGTAACATTCAGATTTTGCTTTCTTTCCTACTGTTGGTAGCATGAGGAACTCCTAGTAGAAAAGGTATTTTTTAAGATTTATACAATTGAATGATCGTTTCGTTTGTCTAGTAGGGAGAACAGCTCTGGACAGCAGTGCTGTCCTCTGATCTGAAAGAATCTTTTTTAATTGCTTACTTCCAGTTTGCATACTTTTTTTTTTAACCTATTAGGCTTTAAGTAATTTCTTTTTTGATTTCCTACGACAAAAAGATGTAAGAATTTTGGAAGAAAAACGCAGTAAGATTTTTTCCTGAATGAGTGCTCTTGATTTTGCACTTGTTTGTAGGGTTTAGGTAAAACTAGGAAAAATCAATAAATATTCCATACTCCCTCTAGCTTTAACTGGAAAAATCTTAATAGATATTAAACATCATTTCGCATGTATGGTGATGTCATTAAGAGATAGGACAAGTAATTTAAGTGGTGGAATTTAAGTTAGCAGAACTTGCATTGTTTCATCTGGCTTTCCTTTCCAAACTTTCCCTGACTTACACCATTTCTGAAGACTTGGATTTAAAAAAAGATGCTGGTCAATTTACATAAATGAAACTGGAAAAGAGTAAGTTGTTCTCTGTGGTTAACAATGACACTAATGTGAAAATCCACTTTTCTTGTTCTTGTAATAGTCTTGATTTTAAAAAATATTCATAGGCTATGCATAGTCATATTACATATGATTATATAAATAGTAAAGAATACTACTGTTAATGGGGACTGTTGATGGCTAGCAGCTGCCTTGTGTGTGACACCTTACAGGAACTTGAAAGTGAGTTTTTGCATATCTTTTTTATTAAACAAAGAGATGAACCGTCCCAGGAATACAATACAGTGTTCTACAGTACAGGATAACAAAATACTTAGGTCATTTCCTGTTCTGATGTTTTGGTGATCCTGTAGTTGTACGAGATACATAGTGGTTATATTAATTGCAAATATGATTAGCTTAAAGTTATGTGATTTTACATATAAGCATGTGTATTTGTATGGCAGAGATGTTACCAGTCCAGGCTTTAATCACAAATTGAAATGGCTGTGTTGGTATTGATAAATGGAGAATATAGAGGGTGACTCCAGTGTCACTTGTTGCTGTAGAAGCGAGGGGGAGGAGTTAAGCCTTTAAAACAGGCATGGGGTTTCAGAGAGCAGAGGCGAAAAAGAAGCTGATGTAGGGAGTCATTACTGCATAGGTGAAGAAAGTTGTGGATATAACTCTTAAATGAGGTGCACAGTAAGAGAGAGTATGGTCTTTGTCTCATCTGTAGAGATCAGTTTAAATCAAAACTACCAGCTTGGTATACACCAGTATATTCCCTTTATTTATGAAGATCAACCTGTGGGTACAGTTGGTTTAATAATAAAAATGCTGAAATTACCAAACGTAAGGAAATTACTCAGCATATTTCGTCTATAAAAGTAGTTGTAGCTGGTCAGTGTTCTTTCCTTTTCTTCTGCTGACTCTGGCAAAAAAAAAATTCTTTCCAAGGATCTATTATTCTACTCTTTGATCAAACATTTTGACAAGAAGCAGTATATGCTTTACTTTCAGAAATGTCTAGAATTTTCTTTAGGCAGGCTTGCCAACTTTAAATACTGATTATTACTATTTTTGAAATTTAAGGAACCTCCCTGCAAAGCCAGCAGAAGAAGCTCAGAAACACAGACAACAGTACGAAGAAATGGTGGTTCAAGCAAAAAAAAGAGGTGATGGAATTTCTTGTCTTCAGAGGAGAGAAGTAAAGTTAAGGGGTATTTCTAAGCCTGAAATGCACTTGTGACAGTCTTTTGCTCTGTAATGTGAGGGATCTGTACCTCCCCTCAAAGAAGAATCAATCCAGAGAAGAGAGAGGGATGACAGTAGTTTTATTAAAAAGCCCCACACAAGCTGATGAAGAAAACAATCCTAGAATCCAGCAGGAAATAATTTTTTTAAATTTGTAACTCTTAAGTAATTGAGTGGCATCTGTTTGCAGGTTTAAAAACTTACTAATACACCGAAGTAGATTATCAGTCAAATTAGTGAAGACTAGATAACTACAGGATACTTGATGGTTTCATGTTGGGAACAACCTGATGAGGCTGTCATACATCAATATATAATTTTTCACATAGGAAAATGTACATAGTTACATTCATTTGATAACCTGTCACCCGCCTAAAATTTACAGCTTTCACA
Source organism: Burhinus oedicnemus (assembly GCA_008921705.1). Lineage (NCBI taxonomy): Eukaryota > Metazoa > Chordata > Aves > Charadriiformes > Burhinidae > Burhinus > Burhinus oedicnemus. Next base: position 260,749 of record VFFE01007634.1, on the reverse strand, counting down.
AGATTTTGCTCATAACTTCTTGTCTGACACTGTTCATAGAAGTGTCTCAGCAGCACTGTACCATGCACATCAGGTAGAGCTGACAGTTGTGGTTTCCTTCTGCTGATATTTTTGACCATCTGGGTTTTCTAATAAAAACAAGCATTGCAATAATAGGAAATTTGGACTCATAAAGGTTTTGTGTCCAGTGAGAACTACTGGAATTTTTTTTTTTCCAGCTGGCCAGGCCCCTGAGCCATATGAAACAGTGGAAAGGTGGTATGACCGCAGCAGTTGCTTACTTTCTTTCTACCCTCTTGTGGTTTTGAATATCATACACCTACCAGTGAAGTTCTGACTTCATGTGACTCCCATGTTAGTTTATCTGCTTAATGTGTAGTAGTCCAAAGGAGTTTCTCTGTTCTTTCTTTGCACATAGGGTAGATGGTCTGGGAGAAATGCAGTGGTGCTCGGGTTAGGCAATGGGCCAGGTCCTTATGCTGTCTTCACTGGACTGGAGTGTGTCATCCTGTTCAGATAAATACCCTGACAAACCCACTTCCCCAAAAGCCACTCCAGATGAACAGCTTTGCAGAGTCACGTGTTATGTAGAGGACAGGAAATCAAAGACCGTAAACACTCTGTTCTTGTTTAGAGAAAAATTCAAAGCTTGCATTTAGGCAGGCTTACAAAGAGCTCGTATCAAAGCTGGAAATATTAGGAGGCAGTTGGTACAGTTCTGCTCAAGCACAGCTTCTGTTGGGCTTTAAAGTGGACCTATCAGGTTGTGTGCGTTCATTCCAAAGACCTTGTTCATGGTACTGCTGCTCTTCAGTTAGTTTTCCTTGCCAGGTCAGTACCTTCCTATATTGTAGACAGTGTGTGTGTGCATGCACATATCCTGTATTTCCACTGTGCTGCTATAAAGAGTGTCTGCCTGCATTTGTTAAATTGCATGTCTAACAAATTTGCCTGTGGAAAAAATAGTAGTTGATGATGCAAGAAGAAATAGTGATAATGCAAAAATGTAAAATATGTTTAAACATGAAAAATGTTTTCTTTTTAATGAACTGGAGATTTCCAGTATATATATATTTGGTGATGTATGACATTTTGATTAACCATACACTAAGTAACATCAAAAATGTGGCTCTTGTGATTTCCTGACAGTATATTTAAATCATAATTTATGAAGACCAACACAGAAGAGTGAAAACAAAATACAAAATTTGTATTATTTTAGCCTGTATTTTTGAGTCTGCCATAAAAAAAGGGGTGGGGCTTTATTAGGAAATACTCTGACCTGTCCTACTAGGTGGGGCTGTTGGCTGTCAGAGGTGCTAATTCAAAGTTACTAATGTGATTAGATTTGAAGGGTCAAAGGAGCCGTATATTATCCAACTCCCTTTGTCCAATCCATTGAAAGTGAGCCTTATTGATAGTTCCACATTTTCTTTATTCACGTTTGGCATCACTGCTTAGCTTGCTGTATGTCTGGGAAATTTTAGTTTGAACAGTCCACTGTACGTTTAGGTGAATATAGTGTGCTTTTACATGGATATAAAGCCATGAATAGCTAACACTGAATATTTGGTTTCTGGTTTTATTACCTTAAAAAGGAATTTGCTTTTCTGCAGAGCTTAAAGAAGCCCAGAAGAGAAAGAAACAACTGGAAGAACGCTGTAAACTGGAAGACAGCATCGGCAATGCTGTTTTAACTTGGAACAATGAAATATTGCCCAACTGGGAAACTATGTAAGACAGTATGTTATACTGAGTTTTAATTAAAATTGCTGAGTCTGTATCCTGAAGAGAAGTTACAAAGTTAGCAAGTATAATTTTAAATGGTGTTGGAAGCTTTTGTTTGAAAGTCACTTTTGGACAGCTACAAAGAAGAGGAGCAACGTGTTTCATTATTTTTATAAGGTGGCTGGAAGTGATGCAGTTCTCACTATTTGTCTTTAATGGAGGTTTGGATATTCTGTGGTAGAGAATGTGAAAGCAGAAAGCATAATGCTTGAACACCATGCCTTTATCAGAAATCAGCTTTCTTTGACTACTTGAGCTGTTGATATTATGATATGAGATGTAGATTGAAGTAACGTGTATGGTATTATGAAGCCTCTTTAATTACAGAGTGGTATACCTGCTGGGATAATCAAGTGATGGAAAAGAGAAGTAGGGAAAAAGTTATTAAAAAAAAAAAAATATTAAGTGCTAAAAGATTTCCTACAAAGACGCAGCACAGGCTCTTGGTAAGCTACCTTCGCTGTGTAGGTTTTC
>VFFE01007634.1:246156-258467 GCA_008921705.1 Burhinus oedicnemus | reverse complement strand
TTAATTTAATTAAAAAAAAAAAAAAAAAAAAAAGGCGCTCCACCTCCCCAATATAACCATCACCTCAACAACAACAAAAACCAACCTCCACAGCACTCACAATTGCAATTTGCTTAATCATGGAATTCAGTTGTCCTGAGAATCTGTGTTAAAACATATGGATGGAATTTGTTGGAAAATACATTTCTGGAGAACTGAAGTCATAAATTAAGTATAAGCAAATTGCAGATTTACATGTCTGTCTTTAGTATTTGAAGATGCATCTGTTATGGCTGCTGTTAAAATAAGGACACGTTTTCCTGTATTGGTTTATAAATCCAGAAGTTCCCCAGTGTATTCGCTATTTTACATTTTAGTTCAGAATCTGCTTTTAGATAAATGGATTGTTGTGTTTTTTGTCACTACCACAAACTTTCATTGTTACTTTGGTGCTATTCTGTTCCTCCTTCTGGGTTCTCAGATTGATGAACATCAGCTCCAGCCATTTTAAAGCCTGTGTTCTCTTAAATGTCTTTCATGCTAGAAGTTGTTACTTGTTACATCTTCATGTATTTTTCTGGAGGGTTAGAGCTGCAAAGCTGGGTGGGAAACTGCATGTCTCACTTGCACAGCAGGGTGATGACAGAGGGGAGAGGGTAGACTTCCATAACTTGTTTCTGTATTTAATTTTACATGGAGATTTAAGTCTGTCCAGCCTTCAGCTTAGGCAGTGGTGAAGATATGGATTTAATTTTCATTTGTTTATTTCTGTCCCCTGTGATTCTTGCTGGTCAAATGTGGTTGCAGATTATGGATATTGTGATTGCAGTACTTCTGTCAAAATAAGAAATTACCTTAGAAGGAAGTAAGCTTTCCTTTACAGTTCAAAGCAAAATAGTACTAAAGAATAGATACGTGCAATCCACGTTTGACTTCTTGGCCTGTTGACATTCATTTTGGTTTGGATCCCTTCAGCAGTGGGAGGAGGACACATTCGCAATTCACCTGGCAAAGAAGTATTTCTCAGAATAATCCATTTTATTTTAAACAGGTGGTGTTCCCGTAAAGTTCGAGAGCTATGGTGGCAGGGCATCCCACCGAGTGTGAGAGGCAAAGTCTGGAGCTTGGCAATTGGCAACGAGTTAAACATCACCCACGGTGAGACTGTTGTTTTGTCTACGTTGTCTTACAAAGAGCAGTAATAAGTGGGACAGTCTTCTGTTGATTATGGTGTATGAGAACCTGAGGTGTGGGTGTGAGGAGACATTATCTAGTTAAGCTTTTTTTGTGGTGCTTTGACATGTTTTGTTAAAAAATACAGTGTCTTTTATCTCGTTAACTGCTCTTGGACTGCTGCTGTGAGTGGTTTCTCATTATTGCTGTCGCTGTGTCAGGCTTTGATGTTAGATGGAGATGGTCAGAATTAATGACTCAAGCTTGCTTTTTTCATTTTGAAACTTAAAATTGTTGTTAATTTTGTAATGCCTGTGAGTATGCATGTAGCGTAGTCCTTGATTTAGAACAAAAGATGAGGTTTGTGAGAGATTAAAAGACCCCTAGGAAAAATTGTACTTTTGCTTGTGTGTGTGTTTGTGAAAATAGAAATAGTGTTCAGAGTACAGAAAAACAGCTCTGAAAGACTAACATATATAGTCAATTCCAACATGGAAATGTGGTAGACTGCCTGTACTCGTGCTATATTGTGCTGTTTTTCTGTGCTTGGCTTAGTTACCTTGGATGTCGTTCTTACATGGAATTTTCTAGACTAACCCCAGTTATCCTTTCAGGCTATAATTTTGAACACCAGCAAGAAAAGTGCTTGAACATCAGATGCAGTTTGTGCCTAGATTGCCTTTTCACTTAATCTTAAGTTATAGGTCAGCTGAACAAGTCTTTCAGAACCATAACCTACTTAGAAATTCAACTACTGTGTTAGAGATACTGTTGCTTGTAATGACTGGTGTAGCATTCCTCGTATGGTAGGTAGGTAGTACCTCACAGTGGACACGAGCATGTACAAATAGTGGACTTGGTTTTCTCTGTTTTTCTTTTTCCAGAACTGTATGATATTTGCTTGGCTCGTGCCAAAGAGAAATGGCGATCACTTAGCACAGGAGGGGCTGAAGTAGAATGTGAAGGTATGCTTTTCCTGAAGGATTTATGCTGTGTTACAAAATAAGAGATTTTGTGAAATTTTTCATTGACATGAAATCACAGATTTTAAACAAAAAATTTCATCTATAAAGATGCCTCTGGTAAAAAGAAAGCTTCTTTTTTGTGGCAGCAAGAAATAACTATTCTTTCTTGTCAATTGAACTGTAGTCTTTTATAAAACACACTTGTTCATTTTTCTTTATAAACTATCTCTAGGTACAGTTCTTGATGCTAATTTGTAGGAAAACTAGGATAATTTGGGGATTATAATTTGAACTGTAACACTAAGATACTTTTCTGCATCTGTAGTTTTGGAATTGAAACTCAAATTATAGTAGAAAATTTTATTTTGGTCCCTTACTGCAGCTTTGAGCCCATCTCTTGGGTATGTTTCAGAGAGCAGCAATTTATTTTTGCAGATGAAGTGGTTTGGGATTTACTAATTGATTGGAAGAGTTGTCTGTTTTTGAGAGAGTATTAAAAACTACATGCAGATGCTTGAAATTGCCTTTGGTAAGTAATGATACTGAGCAGAAAAAGAACATATACTGGCATTTATCAACAGAAAAATATCTCTGATTGGAAGTTCCCTACTTTGTTCTCTTAAAATTGTCTGCATCTTAAATAAGATGACATCGAGTATGTTTCCAGCTTCGTCTTGCACTTTATTTTCTGGAGTGTGTATGCTCATGTGATTGGTGTAAGCATTGGCTAGTGACAACTCTTGTTTTTTGATTGCTCAATAAGTAGCAATAAGTAATTCCCAACTATACTTACCAGAACAGACAAAATACAAATAAAACTTTTTGATATCAGAAAGAAAAATAATACTTTAGAAATTTACTTTGTATGAGATCTGTTTCAGTTCTGGAGAGTGTATTGCAGTGTCCATAATCTTTAACAACGCATACAAAGAGTAAATAAACATGATTTTGGAAGGGGAGCTGACGGTAGTAGAGACAGGTGGCATCCATCAAATGCTTGTGGTTTAGGACTTTTCCCTCCCATCATAACCTTTCCACAGTCAGCTATTTCAGGAGCCACTGGGAAGCCTTGCTGAGGGTCTCACGTTAACAGGCCTGTGTCTGTCTAATGATTTGTCAGCCAATACAAGTGAAATGCCTGGCCTGCCTCGTTCTGTTGTTCTGCGTCTTTCCACCCATGGCTGTGAAACATATTGAGGGTCAATGTGCACTATAGGGCTGCTTTGAGTCTGGACATACTTGCTTCTTAGCCTGTGTGCTGAATTCAGGGAATTGTCCTGTCTATACCCTTATTCCCTAGCATTTGCATCAAAATATGTGAACTGTGCAAAAGCTAACCCTTACCGGGGGGGGTGGGGAACAGCATACACTGATCCATGTAATAAATGCAGTAACTTTGGCTTTTGCAGATGCTGGATTTTCTGCAGCTGACAGAGAAGCAAGCTTGGAGTTAATAAAACTGGATATCTCAAGAACGTTTCCTAATCTCTGTATATTCCAGCAAGTAAGCAATGTTAACTTTTGTCTTGACTTCTCAGAGAAATTAAGTTTACGTAATCTTGCCTGTCCCTTGGTTGAAACAGCCCATTGAGTTCAAATCTGAAGGAGTTAGATACCTTGAGATGAAAAAGTTCCTAAAGATTTTGGAAAACTTAATAATCTAGAAAAGAGTAACCTCAAGGTACTATACATTTGGAAGAGGCAAAAAACAATCTGTTGGCTAATCATCGTGATACATCTAGCCCAGTTCATGCTGGTTTCTGTTTGATGAAGTGATGCAGGTGAGTGTTTCCAAGTCAGTGAATCAACACTGCTGGTTTGCAAATACACAATGAGACAGAGCACAGTTCAAGCAAGCAAGACTTGGTGGTCTTTTTTTGGTTCCATGCAAGACCAATTTAACTTGTATGTTTTTGGTGTGCTTTACCAACTCATTTTAACCAGATATTTTGTCCTTCTGTACACAACTTTCAGTAGTCCTGTAAAAAGTTTAGATTGTGATAAGTCACCGTTTTTGGGTGACAAACATTTCCCTTTGGAAATTCTCAGCCAATTACAGTACTTAGTGTAAGATACAGAAGCTGTTAATAGTCAACAGTGTGAAATTCTTCTTAGCTATATGTGTTGTTCTTGATATGCTCTCTGTGTCTTATGGCATATTGTTGTTGTTTTAACTTCATGGTTCAGTTCTGCCTCTAGTCTAATAGACAAGTAGTTCTCATTAGTATTCTGTTTTCTTGGGACTCTTGTCAAAGTGCTGCTAAGCTATAAGGAATCTCTTAGGTTTACATTCCTCGTGTAAGGATTTAATATGCAATTGATGTATTGAATGAACTGTGTGCATTTGTAATCAATGTGGTACGGAGGGCTGTTTTGTGCTGTTAAAGCCAAAATTATTTTGAAAGACTTAGGGCTGTTCAAAGCTGCATAGGGAAATAATGTGTCTTTTAACAAAAGTAATAGATACTGTTTGTAGCACTGAAGGGTTTTTAACATTTGTTATATACTCAGATGTATTGTCTTGTTTTTCTTTAATTATAGGGTGGTCCCTACCATGACACGTTGCACAGTATTTTAGGAGCCTATACTTGTTACAGACCTGATGTAGGCTATGTAAGTGAAGAAAATTTTTTTGGAGGGTGAGGAGGGGGAGCTAAGGGGAGGGAGGATTGTGTTAATCAGTCCTTTGTAAACCAGTATTAAATGATTTTGTGAATAGTTGTGGAGTTTGTGTGCTTTCTTCTATTCCAGTACATGCTTGAGAAGTGTATATAATGATTCTGTTGCTAGATTTAAGCTTTTTAACAGGTTAAGTAATTGGAAAACTCAAAAGTACATATTTGTACTGCTTGAAAATTGGAGTCAAAAGAGAAGTTTTAGTTAAATTGGTCCTTTGAAGTACATACTGTTCTTAATGGCGGTCTTACTGAGACTATTCTCTTGAGTATCTTACTCCTCTTGATATGTGTTTCTGTGCCTTAGCAATGTGAGCTTCTGGAACAGTCTTTAAAGCAATGCCGATTGAGGCTGCATGAGCTCTCTCAAAGTATTTGGAGTAGTGGTTATGAGAGGACTGAGTGGATTTCAGATACTTCATGTAGCCTTTTTTCCCAGAGCAGGGATACATATATGAGCTTATTCTTTATTAGGAAGCAGTTTAGAGAAGGCAAATGTAGAAAGATAACGTTCCTATTCTGTGAGTTGCATATGATGCTTGGCAAAAACTGCTGGATGTGACTGCTGGGAAACTAGAAGAAGGGCAGATCAGGTGGTGTGCTTCACTTGGCATGGAACCTGTTGTTGTGTTGGGAAGGAACTTGTTCCTCAGGTTTGCAGGAAAGACTGTCACACCTTGGTCCATGTGACTTTGCAACGGGCAGTGTTACACCCTCTTGAGTGAGCGAGCTTTGCCTAGATTCAGCATTGATTCCATAGCATACTTTGTAGAATAATGCAGCAGCATCATGAGCTTATGGTAAATGAAACATGAGCTTAATCTTAAATTGCAGCTTACTGCTTGTCAAACGAGTCATTGCAGTTGTCTGTAACTGCAGGTAATTGATTAAAAAAAGAAAGAAGAGATTTTGTCCTTAGTGTCCTAGTCCAGCTTTCCACAAATAAGGGTATATATGATCCATCCCTAGGAGAAGAGGGATTGCTTAGAAACAGCTTATTCTTCAAAAAAAAAAATTCTTTATTTTGCATATTTGAAAGTGCTGTCCTCCTAACCTGTCTTAGGAGTTTTACTGACAGTCTTTTGAAAGGAGGCAACGTGGGGATCATTAGCTTCCATGCTCTGAACATTCAATACCAAAGGGTCATGTGGGTTAAAAAAAATCCTGCTTTTCTGAACGTTTCACAAAATTCAGCAGCTCAGTGAGTGCATTAAACACTAGCGATTACAAGGACAAAATGAGGCAGTGTTCTTGGAAGAATGCAGTTATTGCTGAATGGTAACATTTCTTCTTTCTTCAGGTACAGGGCATGTCATTTATAGCAGCAGTATTGATCTTGAACTTGGATACTGCAGATGCCTTCATTGCTTTTTCTAACCTTTTAAATAAACCCTGTCAGATGGCGTTTTTCCGTGTGGACCATGGCCTTGTAAGTATGCAAGAAAACTAATCTACGTGTTGTAGATATGCGTAGGGAAAGTTTAAAAGAAAAAATAAATTGATGGGCTCAGTAGCTTGGAAAGTAAGTCAGAATCTATTTTAAAGCAACACGCTTGATAAACAAAAAAACCCCAACGCATGTGCACACCCCCTCAAAAACCAAACCAAAACCTACCCCACTAACCTTTTTGAACAGGCAGGTGAATGAAATTGTTCAGCTGCTATTTTATGATGCTCAGAGAATAGTTACAAGAATATTATTGTGGGTGTTTTTCAAATTGACCACTGTAGTTGAAAGCTGATAATACCTTAATATTAGAAGAAGTGTCTTGAAGGTGCTTTTTATCCCAAACTAATAGGTTGCTAAAAATAGACTGTTGCAGGGAGAACCAAGTTTCCTGTCTCTTACTGTAGCAGCTGTGTTTGAAAAGCAGCTTGACGAAATCAGGTGATCAGACCTCTCCATTTTTCAGTGGGAGCTGGTTGCCTGATTCTCTCTGGGGTCTCTGAAATTCCTTGTTAGCATGTATATTGGGCTACTTCTGTACCATAGCAAAATAAGACACATTTCCTGAAATGTGTTTTTAATTTACTTTAAAAGTATTTTTTCATAAAATAATGGCATTCTGTATTTCTCACTTATTTACTTTTTAATGCTATGAAAATAGGATCTGCTTCTCAAGAGTTCAAATGAGAGAAATAAAGCAAGGGGATGGATGACATCAACAACAGTCATTATTGTTGCTTAAACAGTAGGACATGAGGGATCCTATCAGTATTTCCTGCTGGAAAAGCAGTATGTAATTCCCTGTTGCAGCCCCTGAATCTCATCAGTTGTAAATGCTCATGGGGAGATGTACCACAGTGCAGACAGCATTGCCAGAAACAGTATCAATCCATCTCCATTACTGTGCTTCCAGAAAGAGGACATGCTTATGCATTCAGTCTGTAAATATGGTTCTTGTGAAGATGATTTTGGAATTAAATTTGCTAGAATAAGATATTCTTTTTTAGCTCAAATAGTGTTCTTTGGGATGCTCTTGGATAGTGCTGTTTAGTTCTGTTAACCTGGCTAAATAGAGGCTACATGGTAAATGAACGGTTACAGAAGAGTAGTTATGGTGATACATGAAAGAATATTAACATATCATGAAATTACAAAGCCATGATTCATACCACAAGGAAAATTTTGTACGTAGTACTTCAAACAGAGTAGTGAGACATAAAGTGAAACAGTTTTGCCTTCCTGTGGTTAATAGACTGATCTGCCATCTACTCTCACAGTTTTGTGTCATTTTACAGCTTAATAACCAAATGCTGATTTGTCTTAACATATAATAAATTAAAACAACAAAACCAGCATAAGTTACTTGTGGAAGATAGTAATTTATACCAATTTATCTTGATTTCTCTTGTTGGTTACAATTTTATTCAACTAGAAATTATTTTAGTTACTACTAAGTAAATGTCTTGTTGATTTGATCAGGATAAATACCTGAACTGCTATTGCATTTCTCATAGAGCTGCCTGCATTACTGTCAATAGATGTGATTTTAGCAGTTACGTGTAAAATCCCTTTTCCAAAGTACTTTTGAAATGCTTTAATAGAACTCTCTTACTGCGGTGCTAGCATGTAAACAGATCATTTTGGAAGCAGGACTGTAACTGATGGTTCAGAGATTGTATGTAACTTTGTATGGCTTTTTTTGTAGAATACACCCATCTGATTGGCTTTTAAGCCTTATACTCTTGCTGATTAGCAGGCTCAAATTTTTATTTGCCACTGTTAATGAAGGTAGTCTACCATCTGTCACTTCATTCAGATGAAACGGGAAAAATTTCTGTAAGGACATTAAAAAAAGTTTTGGGAAAGAAATCTGTCATTCTTTAGAAGGATTTCAGACAAAAGGCTCCTCTTTTCCCTCTACTGTCATGGTGTTTTGGGGAGAATCATGCTGGTACAACTCATACTTTGAAGTAATCACAGCCATTCTTTATTGCTTTTATTGGGATACTGGAATTAAGATTACTGAATCATTCAAGGGCTTTGCTTAACTTTTCTTCCTACAGTATTAAGAGGACAGGGAGGGAGGGGAGCTAAAAAGCCTTTTAACTCTAAGTTGGATTGGAAGATTTTCTTTTTACATGCCCTCCATTATGAAATTTGACCTAAATATTTATGTTTAAAATAATATGAAAGTCTTCGTGTTAAAAGGAGTACAGTTCAGGGGTTACGGTATCAGATGGGAGTTACAAACTGTTTCTCTTGCGTAGGTGTTTTGTCTTCATCTTTGGCTTTTCTGTGTGAACTTTGTCTCTCCCTTTTTGCAATAGAAATGCTATTATCATTTTAAAATGTACGGTATAAAAGAAGCTTTGGTATTAGAATATTATTTATGATTGGAGCCAACTGGACACTTCACTCTTGCTGTGGACTATTAAGTTATTTTAGTTCCGTATTTCATTTTATAATCCATTGGGCCTTGGATTTTATTCAGTGTAATATTAAATTACTGCCACAAGCATAAAGCACCGTTTTGTTATCATAATTATTTTGAGAAATCAGCAAATAACTTCTCTCCTCCAGGTATTTTTCTTTCCAAAGGAAGCTGGCCAAGACCCAAACCAAGAATTATATTATTTAGAATAAGAACGGTATATAGAGTGGATCTTAAACTCTGTGTGCTTGCAGATGCTGTCCTTTATGTAAATGTTTAGCTCTTTATTGTCATGCAATTCCTACAATCCTGTTTTTGAAGAGCATTAATCCAACAACAGATAATACATTTAAGCCTATTAATACAGCTAACTTCTTTTTTCTCCCCATTGTATTTTCCTAGATGTTGACTTACTTTGCCGCATTTGAGGTATTCTTTGAAGAAAATCTGCCAAAGTTATTTGCGCACTTCAAAAAAAATAATTTAACTCCAGACATCTATCTTATTGATTGGTAAGACATTGAAAGTATAATTAATGCGGATACTAGCATATAGCTCCATGTCAGTATTCACGACAGAAGCTGGAGTGCTCTTACCTGGTTCATTATTCTGTTAAGATAAAGGCTTTATCTTTTGTTCAGTACTTGAGTTTGTCAATCCAAATCATTCCTACGTACATTTGTGATGGTTAACGTTTGCCTAATCTTTATTATTGTACTTCTGTTGAATTTGAAGCTTATTTTGAAATACAGCTGTATAGCACTGTTTATCCATATTTAGTGCATATGTCGATTGATCTTCTGAGAAAATCTGTTAGTTTTTCTACTTTATGTGCAGATGTGTACCAGGGGTGTATTTCCAGAAAGTATTGCTAGTCTTGCATTTGACAGTTACAGTTTGTCCTCTTGCGCAGAACTGGGGAAGAGTTGTTAAAAAAAAGTGTTTCTGTCCATACAATAAAAAGCTCGAAGCTACAGATAAGCAAACACCTAGGTTTTTGGCAGGATGAGCTATGACTCTTGGGTAGTATCTCACTCATATGTTAGGTGATTCCAGATCCTGTTTAGAGGATTACAGGTTGTTTAAAACTGATCTTGACACAGTCCAATTGAATAGCTAAAGGGCATCAGCATGTTTTTAATTACTGCAGCTATTCCACTTAGCAGACAGGCAATTACAATCTTTTTATTTGGTGAAACTGCTTTCCTTTTTAGTTCTAGTGTAATTAAAACCTTTTTCCTTAGAGAGGAAAAAAGACAAGGATCTTTTTTGCACTCCTGCCAAATTTCAGTGTGGTATAAGGCACTGCAAATTCAGTATTTGCATTTGTACTTGTCATGCTTGGGTTTGGGGCAGCTAAAATGTCTCTCCTCAGCAAGACTTTGTTGTCAGTTTCAGGGTGATATGAAATAATTTTTGTGAAAAATTGATCTGCACTTAAATTGTTGACAACTTCTCCTGTTCTTAGGTATCTGACTAAATACATTCAGTAAAAGATGGAATTCCTAGTAGTAACAGCATTTTTTTTCTGCAATTCAGAAGTTACTATTTTGGAAAATATTTGTACTGTTAATGCAATTCTACCTGAACCAAACTCTCAATACCCTGGTGATCTTTAAGACCTAGTTACTAGCACTGAACTTGTTGCTGATCTATTAGACAGAAATCCATTTAAAGTAATTCAGGCCAATTCAACAGCTAGAGGTTTGAATATGTGAATTTTCGTACGATCATAGAATTGCTGGGGCATCGGAAGGGACCTCTGGAGGTCATCTGGTCTAAACCCACTGCTCAAAGCAGGGTCAACTAGAGCAGGTTGCTCAGGAGTTTGTCCAGTCAGGTGTTCAATATCTCCGAGGATGGAGACTCCACAACCTCTCCAGGCAACCTGTTCCAGTGTTCAGCCACCCTCACAGTGCACAAGTTTTTTATTTTCTTATGTTTAAATGGAATTTCCTGTATTTCCATTTGTGCTCATTGGCTCTTGTCCTTTCACTGGATACAACCGAGAAGAGTCTGGCGCTCTCTTCTTTATGCCCTCCTATCAAGTATTTTTACACATTTAGATCCAAGACGTCTCTTCTCGTGGCTAAATAGTCCCAGCTTTCTCAGCCTCTTCCTGTGTATCAGATAATCCAAGCCTTTAATCGTATTCATGGCAAGCTGGACTTGCTTGAGTATATCCATGTTTCTCTTGTACTGGAAAGCCCAGAGCTGGCTCACCAGTGCTGAGTAGATGGATGACCTTTCTTGTCCTGCTGGCAGTGCTGTTCCTAATGCAGCCCAGGAGTTTGTGTGTGTGCTGCGAAGGCATGTTGCTGGCTTATTGTCCACCAGTACCTCCATGTGCTTTTCTGCAAAGCTGCTTTGCAGCCTGGTGGCTTCCCATGTGTATTGGTGCCCAGGCTTATTTCCTCCACAGGTACAGGACTTGACATTTCCCTTTGCACTTCATGAGACTCTCGTCAGCTCATTTCTCCAGTGCCTCAAGCTCCCTATGGAGTGGTGTATCGACCACTCCTCCCGGTTTTGTATCACCTTTAAACTTGCTGAGGGTACAGTCTGACTCATCATCTGGGTCCTTAATGAAGATGTTTAAAAGTATTGGATGAGTATCAAACTCTGCAGTACTCTACCAGTGGATTGGCTTGAAGCTGTACTTCATGCCACTAATGGCAACCGTCTGAGCTTGTCAGTTCCAACAGTTTTCAGTCCACCTCACTGTCCGTTTATGTGGTCAGTATTTCATCAGTTCATCAACAAGGGTTTTACGGGATGCAGTGTTGAAAACCTTGTGTAACATCAAGATAAACAACATCCATTGCTCTGCTTTCATCCACCAAACCGGTCGTCTCATTGTAGAAGGCTACCAGGTTGGTCAGGCATGATTTCGCTTTCATAAATCCATACTGACTTCTCCCAATCACCTTTTTGCCCATCGTATGTTTTGAAATGATCTCTGGGAATTTTTCTTCCATTGCTTTCCCAGAGATGGTGGTGAGGCTGACCCAGGCTGTGGTTCCCTGGATCCTGCTTCTTGAAGATAGGAGTGACATACGTTGTTTTTTTTCCTAGTGCTCAGGAACTTCCTCTGATCACTGGGACCTTTCAAAGATAATTGAGAGTGGCCTCACAATGACACCAGACAGTTTCCTCAGCATTCACGTGTGTATCTCACCAGGTCCCTTGCACTTGTATATCCCCAATTTGTTTAAATAGTCCCTAATGCGATCCTCCTTGCACTAGGCTTTCCCGCTGGTCTGGAGGACCTGGGATTCCTGAAGGTAAGCCTTTTTAGTAAAGGCTGAGATGAAGAAGGCAGTGAGTACCACAGCCTTCTGCATGTACTTTGTCACCAGGTTTCCTGCCGCCTTCAGCAATGGGCTTATGTTTTCCTGAGTCTTTTTTCTGCGGATGTACCTGTGGAAAGCCCTTGTCACTGTCCTTAACATCCATTGCCAGATTCAGATCCAGACGGGCTTTGGCTTTTGTAGTCCCTTCCATGCATACTCAGACAATGTTTCTGTGTTTCTTCAGGGTCATCTGCCCCTCCTTCAGCCTCTGGTATACTTCCTTTTTATACTTGAGTTTTGTCAGGAGGTTCTTATTCATCCATACAGGCCTCCTGCTGCCTTTGCTTG
>VFFE01007634.1:45401-234235 GCA_008921705.1 Burhinus oedicnemus | reverse complement strand
GGGGGGGAGGAAGGAAATTGAGGGATAAAACCCATATAAGTGAAACCTAGGCTTAGCCTTAAACTTATAGCAGAATGAGCATTTGCTGTGGACAGCGTTACACATTCTGTACTTCTGATGAGGGCAGAGAAACTAAACAATATTAAGGGGGTTTTTTAAAATTGTTTGTTTGGTTTTTTTCTTTGATATTTTAAGATTGGGCATTCAGCAATGTCCGTTGCTTTGAAAGCTATTCCCCAGTTTCATTCTTAGGCAGGATATATTTCCCATACCCATAGCAGTAGCTGGATCTGGATTTTTAAAGAACTGGTGCTGGAATTCATAGTTAAATGGTGTAAGGACCATTTCTTTAGAAATGCTTCTTGTTTTATAAGCTGTGGGTCCCATTTACCAAAGAAACCATGTAGACATAGAACTACATTCCATTCTTTAATCAGAAAAAGTTAAGCAGAAAGTGAACTTGGAAGAGAAGTCACACTAGCAGTGCAAAACCAATTATTCTTCAAGATGCCTTGAAAATCTTTGTTTCCAATCTGGATGCATATAGAAGAAGTTCCATTAATCGGACTAGATTCCAAACTCACCGGGGGTTTCTGGCATCTAAGCTGGCGGCATTTCCCAACTGTACTTTCTTTCTTCCATTTAAACACAGGGTCACGTACTACAAAATGTATGTTTCCATGTCTCCCTCTTCTGGGAGTGCTGTTTCAGGGTGCTCTTGCCTACCAGCTACTTATTCCTGTGCCGCCTCTCCAGTCGTGCTGATAGAACTGTGGGCTGAGCAGACAAATTGAGAAATGGTTAAAAGCAATTTTTGTAGTTACTTTAAACCTAGTTCCGCTTAGTGGCAAAACTGAGGAGGAAGGGTATAGGGGACGTAAGCCAACGTTGCTGCTGAAAAGAAAAGGTTCTGTGGGATCTCCTGAAGCTGCTGCTGCCACAGTGAGAAAGCGTTATGTGGAGCTGATCTGTATGTAGTGACAAGTGAAAGAAGTTTATTGGGGAACGTGCCAGACAAATACTATCAGGATAAGTATAAGCTGTCATTTCCTAGTGTTTTACTCAGCCTCTAATACATGGGAGCAAGTTACAGAGATGATAAACTGTGGTTGTGTAATACTGTTATACAGCTTAGATCCCCTCTGCATTCAGATGAATGTTCAACTGTAAATCATGAGTGCCTCTGATTTACAAGAATGTTTATTGTGTAGTATATAGTGTAAAATCTGTTTTTATAAATAATGACGATCACTGAAAAGGGAAACTAACTGAAGCAATATTTGTGTTAACTGTAAACAGGCATTACTAAATCCTCTAGCTATATGGTCAGTGGTTTCCCAGTGCTCTGTTATGCTGATTATTTTGGCATTGTCTGAAGAAAAAAATGAGAATAATAGTTGCACACTGCTCAACTCAACATATAATGTAAAGGACTGTGGGATATAATCAAAATACAGTCCTGTAGTACAAACATTGTTTCTGCGAGGGATAGTTTGATTGTAATATTAAAAAGAGTGAGAGCAAAATTCCCTGGTAAGTGAGGACTCATAGCCTGTTCAGAAGATGCGTAATGCAAATGCAGCTTGCAAGTCTGATACCTCATTGGCCTCTTTTCCTGTCCACTTTGTGTATCTGGTGTAACAGATGTGGGTTTTTTTATTGGCCATCTTAATTTCTCTGTAAGATTTCTTCCTAGGTCATCACTTACTGAAAATAGACATCAAGATGTTGATATGAAACACATGTTAATTCTCCCAGAGTTTGTATAGCTTTGGTCCTTCAGTGACTGGTACTTGTATGCTACATTGCTTTGAAGTGCAATAGGAAGCTGGAAGGTCAGTAAGTGTTTTTAATATTACTTTTTCTATTACTACAACAAATATGCCTTTCCATGAAGGATATGAGAGGCCTACCATCTGAAGCATTTGCACTATGCTTTTAAACAGTTTATTAAACACAAAGACAACTTTTTCCTTGGCATACATTTTTAGGTGGTACGGTACTGGCTTTGTGTTTTCAGTCTTCATTGCAACTAGATCTGTATTTCCTTTTAAACCAAGTCTACGAGTGTGGCTCATTTGTCTGGTTAAAATGCATTCTTTAGCCACTCGGTATCTTTGCAGCCATTGACAGCCTGTTCTCCTTTTTCTCTTTTTACTAAGATGTTGAATGTAACAGTGAAAATGGGCACAGTTGTGGGAAAAAGGCCTGCTGCAACACTTGTGCACTGTTTGTTACTTGCAAATGTAATTATTTTGTTCTGTGATTTGATCTTTCTGTTCTTAGAAGATGTATATATTTTCTAAATGATTTCTTTCTGTATATAAGGTATGTTCTTTAATGAAGAAAAGCAATGCAATAAGGAGCTTTGCACAGTTTGTTTTCAAACAAAATATAACTTAAAAAAAAAAAAATCACCTGCCTAAAGATGCAGTTGTTTCAACTTCTCAGTAACTTGATTTGAAGGTAACGCTTGAATTTTGATAAAAACAGAGATGAGTAGTAAGGGCATAGAATTACTTGCCACTGAGCTTTTTAAGTTTCTTGCAGCATACCAAATCTCTTAATTAGCTATTAAGGAAGATTTCTGTAATAAATTCAGGGATTCCATAAAAAATTTTGACAATTGTTCGGGTGCTTGAGAGTATCTGTAACACTGATGCATGAGATTTTCTTTCATTGAGCAAATGTTCCTATCAAGCAAACTTTCTTTTCTTCATGGTTTAAGGAAAAATAAAAATGCTGCAGTACTTCAGGAGTCTGCAACTACCACTGTATATGCAGCAGATTAGAGAAACCAGAAAACTTCAGCCAGGTTTGGAATTCTATACGACCTGCACTTTATTATAAAGCAGTTTTGCAACTTCAGTCAGCAATCAATCATTAACATTGTCATTTAGTAAAGAATTTCATTTGAAAAAACAGGTACCTTGTAACAGTTTATTTTTGAATGTTTTAAAAACTAGGACGACATAGAACTGCACATCATGTTTAAATTGGTTTTATGTAGTTATCAAGTTTGTTTTGTTCAGATATGTGTATCAAACTGGAACTTTTTTCAAGTGTAAATATATGGTTTTGTTAAATAAAGTCATGTAAAGTTATCTTAATCACCTGTTGTCAGTGTAATTCAGAAATTAAAAATTCAAGTACCTGTTTGTTTCTTCACAGGCTTCTTTAGCAGTTTTTGACTGTCCAAAATCAGGACCATGGGACATTTAAGTATTGCAGGTGGAGGATTTTTTGGTGATGCTTTCCAAGTTCTTGTGTTAAAATACCTGTTACATTACATGTGACGTTTGGGATATTTGATACTTATGGTGCCCATGGTTTAATCCATTTCATACGCTTTTCTCTGGACTAGGTCTGAGATCTGATAAATTTATTACGAAAAATAGGTGTAAATACATCTTCGAGATGCACAGAACTCAGAAATGTCGAATACCTTATCCTTTGTTTTAAAAGAAGAAATCTTGGTTTATTGCAAGTTTCATAATCACAAGGCATTTTTGTGCTCAATTTAAGGCAGTATTCTTTTAATTCCTATATGGACATAACTTCAGAGATTAAAGTACAGAAGCTTCCTGTTGCCACCAAATAACAAGGTAGATAAAAGCAGGGGAGAGAAGACGGTACCTGTGCAACAAGACTACGTGGGGAATGCAGTCAAAGACTTGGCTGCCATGGGTCTAGTTTCTCCAGTAAACATGTCTCTCACTTCTTTGTACTGAAGTATCTTACTGTTTGATTTGCTGGATTAGGACGTAAAATTAGATTTGCTTTTATGTAAGCCTAGACCAATTTGATACCGATAAAGCTTTATATTGTATATATCACAGGAGTTGCACAAAGTTGTTCAAAACTAGATTTACTTTTCCTTACCTGTTTTCCCAGTACTAATTTCAGTCTGTTCGAAGAGAAGTGAAATACTTCCCTGCATGTCAGCACATGAGATCAGGAAATAAAAAGACATTTGTCTTTACTGCTTCCTGAGAGAATGTCTTCCTATATTTATAGGAGGAAAATGGAGGAATGTTTGATCTTCATCCTCAGGGTGTTTTGGGAGGCCGGGGTGGCAGTGGGTTGTCTCAACGACTTAGTGTTAAGAAAAACAGTCCTACAGACCGTGTTTGAAGTTTAAGTAAATATCCTAGCAATATTTGTTTCAGTAGAAATACTCAGTTCAGGGAGTATACTATCAACCTCATTTGCACCCTAACTTCTTGCCTTCTCCAGATGTAAAACATGCAGCAATGAACACCATCTGAGATTGCTTTCTCTGCTTCTCCTCCCTCTATCTGTCTGCATTTGTTGCTTAACAGTGTTTAAGTTAAAGGAAGGTTTGTATGTCTTAAGCCAAAAGCAGCGAGAAGTGTAAGAATTTTCCTGGCAGGAATTTGTAAGAAGTCAAAACAGTGAAGAGTAACTTCTCTTAGGGAGTTGACTGCTGATCATCCTTAATTATTTATGAAAACAATTTCATGGAACACCAGGAGGCTACTTGCCTTCTCTGATAGCTCCTCTTCCAGCAGAAGAGCTCACTTTTGGTAACGAGGCTCAAGATTAAAGGCATTGATTTTAGTATCTTTTTTTCATTCTAAGTGGTTGGCAGTTACGTTTGTCTCCTTTTACTGTCCAGCAAAAACAGGCAGATGTAGATCTACTGGTATTTTGTGAAAAGTTTTTGAATATTACTTGTGTAATGTCTCTTCATGAATAGAGTGTTTGAGCTACTGAAGATCCAGAGTACTCCAGGTGTTTGCGGAACAAGAGCCTGCACTGTTCCACTGTGTTTATGCAATAGTTCAGCAAAATTATAAGAACCTTAGAAGAATATAACTGAATTGCTACTGCATGACCGCAGTAAGAGTAAGAAATTATTGATCTCATCTCTATGAAAAAAGAACAAGATTTAAACCTTCAATAGTGTAATAACCACTTTCATTAAATATCCAGGCAATTCGAAATACCTAGTTCAGACATTTAAAAGAAAAAGGTGTAAGCCCTTCCTAAAAATGTCCTTATGTAGGTTTTATCTACTTTTTGTCCCCATATAAGTGCATTCAGTGACTTGTGTACTTTGTGTAAATGCATATGCAACTTCTTTTGGAACTAGAACCAGCAGCTTAAATGCAGCTCAGCAGTACTGGTCCCACAGGGTGTAATTGCAATCTGTGGTGGAAAACCAAAGACTCCACTCCTGCTCTTTTCCACTGGAATGTGCCACTTTTCCTGTAAAATTCACAGCCTTTGAACATTCAAGTCTGGGCCTTTAATATCCACCTCTGCCTACCGAAAATGGGACTAAAGATAGCTGGTCTATCTAAGCAAAGTAGTGGTATGATACACAGAAATTAACAATTAACTAGGTAGGACTGATTCAACAATTGGGCACATCGGCTAGTGATGGCCTATAAGGAGTTGCAATTCCTTCAGTAATGAGAACACAGTATGTCAGAGCTCCAGCGTTTTACTGGCCTGAGATGTTTCTGTATTCTTGACATATATCCTATGACTTAAATTAAAAAATAGTGCTACAATAACCACAGCAAGAGCTGTGGGATATAGATTAGTCTCAGTCACTGTTTGTCATGGGGGAGTTGGGGTTTAAAGAACGTATTGTTTTGAACGGGGAAGCTGCTTACTGTAACTAAAGCTCTGAGCTGTACAGTCATAAATGTGTGAGGTTTGTTGCTCCCTCCCCTTTTTCTTCAGTCTTTTTTTCTGGAATTCTGATATTTTACAGTTGAGCAGTGCAGAGGAGACTGAAACAGTGATGGGCTTGCACTACTTTCTACGTTTTCACACACCATGAATGAGGAGGACAAGGCTGAGCACCCCCTAAAACTTTAAGAGCTGAAAGACCAAAAAATTTAAAACTCTAGTTTTGAGTGGTAAGATTTATGTATATATTTATACTATGAAAATTGTTCTTAAAGTAATAAACCTTCTTGTGCACCACCAAGGCAAACTTGGCAGCCAAGTATATTTACAGAATGGGTGAATGATTTAATGCTTCTGTAGTGTATTAGCTGTATGCAAGTCATGTCAGATATTGGCAATAAACTTCTCTCCAATCTATGAAAATTACCCCTTACGATGTGCCCAGAAGGCAGGTATATTTATTGTATTGACTTCATCTGTACTGAATTATAAAAGCCCTATAGAGAGTGGCAGGGTCAGGATTTGACTTAGGGTATGGTGAGTGCTCTGCTTAAACGGTATTGCCGTGGCCTCAAAGGTGGTTTTCCAAAAGTGAAGGCTTTTGACTGAGGCTTGCTTTGTTTCAAGATAGGCACGTGTATATGGTTTCATTCAAATGGAATATAACTGCCGTAATCTCTTCACTGAATGCATAATACTGACACATCATTTAAAAAAGGCTTTTTCAGGAGTACGTATGTGTAATGTATTCCCCAGGACCTGCCAAAAAGTAGTATGTTAAAAATGAGAATTACGGAAAACTCATTTGTTTATTTTTTTTTTTTCCATGCTTGCTTTTCTTTGGTCATCCTTGGCAAGGAAAGAGGAATTGGCTTCCTTGATTTTTTTCTGAATTCCCCTGCAAGTAAGGATCAGATCAGCATGGTGAAGTTGCAGCGTTTCCAGTCGCTGACTTAGCAGCTCTGCAGTATCCACCTTTTCCTCAAAGTCCCGAAGCAATATCTCATTTCCAAGCAACCCACACTTCTGCTGCAATTTCAAATTGTTTCTCCACAGTCTGTCTCTGGCCTGTTTGGTTTTGGTCAGAATGTCTCTCTTCTGTGACAGGGCGGTCTCAATGTCCATCAGTTCAGCCTTTCTGCCTTGATTCTCAGCTTCTACAAACTGTAGTTTTTCCCTGAACTGGCTGAGAATATGTACTGCATTCGATACCTTCTTTTTGAGCTTCAGGATTTCATCACTGAGGTTGTCAATCTTCTCTCTGTGTTTCTGATTCTCTTTCTTCATCTGCTCAAAGTCCATAAACTGGTGACCCTCTACCAGTTCTCCCTGAGCTTTCAAGATGGTTTCGAGGTTTTGGATTTCATGCTTCAGCTTGATGTTTTCCATGCGGGCCTAGAGGAGTAGAAATAAAAGAAGAATGGCTTTTTTTTTTTTTTTTTTTAAAATCCCTGCCTTGCTGGGGAGGAAGTGCTTCCGTTTAAATTAAGTCCTGACCAATAGTAAACCTTCGAGGGGAGAAAAGCATCGTACGCCTTCTGTCGGCGGTAGATGTTAGTGGAAGAAGTGCCCTAGCTCTAGGAAGAGGAAAACGCTGCCCTTTTCAGGAACCTTTTGAAGACAGAGCTGAGACAGACAGGGCTGCAGCCACAGCTCGACCAGGGGCCGGGGCCTAAGCCTCACCTCGCGCACTTGCTGCTCCTTGTCCCCTTCCCGGGCCTGGATGCGCTCCACCGCCCTCGCCGCCGCCTTCCTGCCGCCCAGCCGCCGGCCTAGGCTGAAGACGGCCACCGCCTTCTTGCGGGCCTGGAAGGCGGCCCACTCGGCCTGGGCCCGGGCCTGCCGCTCCTCGCCGCTCCGCCGCCGGGCCGCCTCCCGCTCCCGGCAGGCAGCGGCCGTCCGCTCCCGCTGCTCCTCCAGGTCTCGCAGCTGCCGGAGGCGCTCGCCGTACCGCTGCGGCCCGTCCGCCCCCAGCTCCGCCCGCGGCCGCTCGCCCCGCCGCAGCCGCAGCCGCTCGCCCAGCCGCAGCTGCAGGCAGGCGCTGGCCTGCCGCAGCCGCTCCCGCTCGCCCGCCAGCGCTCGGTGCTGCTCCAGCAGCGCCGCCCGCTCCCGCCGCTCCTCCTTGCCCTCCTCCGCCGCCTCCCGCTCCACGGGCGCCTCGCCCGCCGCCTCGCCGCTCCTCCGCTCGGCTTCGCCGGGGGGGCCTGGGGCCTCTTCAGCCCGCGCGGAGGGAGGCGCCTCGCCCACGGCAGCGTCCCCGCCGCTCGCCGCCTCCTCCTCCTCCCTAGCACCGCCGGCTGCTGGCGCGGCCGCGGACGGTCCAGGTGTTCCCGCCGCGACCTCCGGCTCTGGCGGCTCCTCTGGCCCCGGCGGCTCCGACTCCTCAGGCCTCGGTTCCGCGGGCTCCCTGGGCCCGTCTAACACCTCGGGCCCCGGCGACTCCTCTGGGGCACCCGGGCTTAGCTCCCCTCGCGCCGCCGGCCCCTCGGGGGGCTCCGGCCCGCTGGCCGGCGACCCGCCCGCCGCCGCCATGGCCGGGCTGCTCCCCGCTTCCCCCGTTGCCCGGGCAACGGGACTCTGCTCCTGCGGGCGGCCTCGCCCCGCCCCCCTCCCCGTCATGCCGGCTCGGCCACGCCCCCTCGCCTCGGACTACCACTCAACGATGGGGTCGCTCGGGGTCGCCTCTCCGATTGGCCGCGGAAAAGGAAGACGGGTCCCTCTCGGCCAATCCTAGCCGTTCATTCGTTTTAATACTCCCCGCGCCCAGGTGCATTGGCCCTATTGGCCAGGGGTCCGAGGGGAGGGCCGAGCCCTCCGCGTCCATTGGCAGCTCGCCTCGGGGCCCCGCCCATCGGGCGCGCTGCCATTGGCGATGCCGGCGCGGGGGCGTGCCGGCGCGTGCGCGGGGCCTGTCGGCGGGCGGGGTAAGATGGCGGAACTGGGGAAGAAGTACTGCGTGTACTGCCTGGCCGAGGTGAGCTCCCTCCGCTTCCGCTGCACCGAGTGCGCCGACATCGAGCTCTGCCCCGACTGCTTCTCGGCGGGCGCCGAGATCGGCCCGCACCGCCGATGGCACGGCTACCAGCTCGTCGACGGCGGCCGCTTCACCCTCTGGGGCGCCGAGGCCGAGGGCGGCTGGAGCAGCCGGGAGGAGCAGCTGCTGCTGGACGCCATCGAGCAGTTCGGCTTCGGCAACTGGGTAAGGGTCGCGGCGGGCGCTCCCCGTGTCCAGGGGACACCGTCTCCGCTCGAGGCGGCGGGTGCGCGGGGTGGTGGGCTGCTGCTGGCCTGAGGGGGGCCGCCGGCCTGAGGGGAGCCCGTGGGCCTGGGCTGCAGGGAGCCCGCGGGCCTGGCAGCGGCAGGGGACGCGCGCCGTCCTGACAGGAGGGCCGGTGTCGTGTCCCGCTCTGCTGACCCCCCCGAGGCGCTGTGGGGACAGCAGCCTTGCCGGCTGGCAGGTGCCGGCGGCTCCGTGTCGGGTTGGTGGCCTTATGTGGGCTACCTGCGGGAGAACTGCTGGTCACAGAAGTACTTTAGGCTTCTCAGACCTGTCGCTACCTTAAGTTCTAGCCTGTGCCTTCCTCCCAGCCTGTCTGTGTTACAGATCTGATGCTCTCTCCTTCTTAGCGTCTTTTCCTTCAGTGTGTCAGAGCTGTAAACTTGCTACTTGCCTTCTGTGTGCTATACAGTCAGCCTCGTTTTTAAAAAATAGCAGTGAAAAGCATCATCATTTGATTCACTGTCTCTTGATTACGTTTTGCTTCATTAAACAGAAAGACTTTTTCAAAAATCTTAAGTCTGTCGTCATTGTAGCTTGTTTTAGTTCTTAAATAACTAGAAAAGAGTAAATACTGTATTTCTTTATATTGCTCTAGAAGCACTTCAGCAATGCAATATAAATGAGCAAAATCCAAATGATGCAGTGATCTCAGTGCTGGCTTGGGACTTAGAAAGCTTTCTGGTGATGGTAAGCTGACTTTTTGATAGAGCAGTGGATGCTCAGGAATCAACAGTGTGGATCCAGTGTCTCAATGGTGTTCCTGTAGCTACAGGATCTGATGCAGCTTCCCTTAGTGATGTTCCTGGTGCTCTTTTCATGGCTTACATACGCCTGTGCACTTGCAAATACTTACGTGGACCTAAAAATGCAGATCTGATGGAAACGTGGCTAACTTCAGTATTGCTACAAAAATTTAGGCATTGTGAGTTGGCTTTTGAGGAGCAGGGAAGAAGAACTTGTGCTCTTACCCAAGTACATGTTATGCTGGAGATGTAATGGGAATCATTTTATTGCTCCTCTTTATTTCCCATTTAGGAGGACATGGCTGCTCACGTGGGAGCATCCCGAACGCCTCAGGAGGTGATGGAACACTATGTGAGCATGTATATACATGGCAACCTGGGAAAAGCCTGCATCCCTGACACTATTCCCAACAGAGTAACGGATCACACGTGTCCCAGCGGCGGCCCGCTTTCTCCTAGCTTGACCACGCCGCTCCCACCATTGGATATATCAGTGGCTGAGCAGCAGCAGCTGGGATACATGCCGCTTCGGGATGACTACGAGATTGAATACGATCAAGATGCGGAGACTCTGATCAGTGGCCTTTCGGTGAACTATGATGATGATGATGTGGAAATAGAGTTAAAAAGAGCTCACGTAGACATGTACGTAAGGAAACTCAAGGAGAGGCAACGGCGGAAGAACATTGCACGAGACTATAACTTGGTACCGGCCTTTCTGGGGAAGGACAAAAAGGACAAGGAGAAAGCTCCCAAACGAAAGATCACAAAAGAAGAGAAGGAGTTGAGGCTGAAACTGAGGCCTCTGTACCAGTTCATGTCTTGTAAGGAGTTTGAAGACTTCTTTGAGAACATGCACAAGGAGAGGATACTTCGGGCAAAGATCCGGGAGCTGCAGCGGTATCGTCGAAATGGAATCACCAAAATGGAAGAGTCAGCAGAATACGAGGCAGCCAGGCATAAACGGGAAAAGAGGAAGGAGAACAAAAACATAGCTAGTTCCAAGAGAGGGAAGGAAGACGGTAAAGAGGGTGAATTTGCTGCCATTGAAAACCTGCCTGGCTTTGAACTCTTATCAGACAGGGAAAAGGTGCTCTGCAGCTCTCTAAATCTGAGTCCTGCACGTTATGTGACTGTAAAAACTATAATCATTAAAGACCATCTCCAAAAAAGACAAGGAATTCCTTCAAAGAGTCGCCTTCCCAGTTACTTAGATAAGGTACTAAAGAAAAGGATTTTAAACTTTCTCACAGAAAGTGGTTGGATATCCAGGGATGCTTCATGAAATTCAGCTGATCTGAAAAAACACAGCAGAGGCCCATTATAGCCTCAAGGACTCTGTTATTCTTTCATTCCCTCCCCAAAGATACAGAAATTATGTCACTTAACAACAACAAAAAAAGGCAAATATGTAAACCCCCACAGTATTCATGATCCATGGTTTAAATAGACTTTTGCTTTGGATCATGGAAAATACTTAATTGTGAAACTTCTACATTGGATTTCACTGCTTGTGGTACATTATTAGAACAGATTTCTTTCATGTGAACTTACTCAAGTCCAGTAGTCCCAGAGTACTTTACTCCTTACTGCTGGACAAAGGAATAGCCGTGTAATCTTTGCTTGTTTTTTTGAAGGGGGGAGATAGTTTCCAGCAAATGAAACTTTCTTCTCCCCCTTTTTTTTTTTGTTTTTGTTTGTTTGTTTTGTTTTGTTTTTTTGGCATAATGCTGGCAGCAAAGTGAAGCAAAGTCCTGAGCTCAGGAGCGTGCTGAGCAGGGATTTTTGTGACCATTGCTAAGGTTTCAGAACATTCTCCTTAGTAACTACAGCCAAGGCGCTGGGATAGCAGGGTAGAGTTTCTGTGGAGAATACAGCAGAATGGCAGGGAGTGGAAGGAAAGAGATGTGGTAGGTGAGATGTCTTCAGGTACTTGCGCTGTGGAAAGGGTTCTTGAAGAGCCACCTTCACACCCAGCTGGTCGGACATAGCTTTGCCAGGAGTGTCTGCTGAAACAGACCCCACTGAAGCTTTGATGTTAACCAATTAGTAGCAAAGTTGCTGGAGTGCATGGCAGCTGTGGTGCTCTGTTCCGGAAGAGGGGTCAGCACTACTGTGAAGTGGCTGATTTGGGCCAGAAATGGGGTTTGGGAAAATGGGCAGTGAGTTGTCTTGCAGGGCTTGGGAGCCCCAGGCAGCAAAATCACCATTTCTTCCTGTGGGGGGAGCCTACTCCTCGTTCTTTGGTATCTCTGACTTCGGAGCTTGTATGGGCTGAGGAGGTGTAACTGCCACCTTCTGAATTTGATTGGGAGGGACAGGGAAAGGGAGCGAGATTCTCAAACAGAGAGTGATCACTGAGATTAGTTTTTAAAAACAAAAATGAGAAGTGATACAGATTAGGTCAAAATGCACAGCTCATGTGGTCCTAAAGTACAGAGTTGTAAATCAAGCCATTACAGGGTTCTAATTGCACGTAACTTGAAATGTCCAGGACTAAAACGTTGAAGTTGAAATTACTGACATGGTAGGAGAACTGTGAATGCAGCCCACTGCAGTGAGAGCAGGGCACCTTGAGAGGTAACTCATCACAACTCTAACAACTACAGTCTCAACTGGGTGCTCTCAACAGGCACCAGCTGGTGATGTAACACAGCACGTAACAGAAATGCCACATCCACAGTACTCTTTTAGTAAGATCTACCGATTAAGGGAAAGATGTTGAAGGAGGACTAGAAAAGGATTTTTATACTCGCTTCATCCTTAAATTCTTATGCTGGTAATTAATCAAATGAATAAAAAAATGGTGGTTGCCACATGGAAGATGGCACAGTGTTACTTGTGCCTAAGCCTCTCTTCTGGTCATGTCCAGAGCAGGAAGCTGTGACCAGAGGCCAGTTGGGCAGATCTTCTGGAGTGCAGGTGTGCCAAAACATGGAACTTGGCTTCCAAACAAGTGCGAGCACCGGAAATGACATCTGGGTTTGATGCTTTGGGCTGTAGTCAGTGAGGATACCACAAAATCTTAAAACAGTATTAATTCTGCAACTTGGCAGAGGTACACTGATCAGAACTGGGTTTTAGTTAATATATCCAGCATTACCAAAATAGTGTTACAAGGGAGTTTAGAATAAAAGGGGTACAATTACAAAGCCAGCATTTCTAAGGAAGAAAAAACCAAAACTCTAGTGCCTTTTTCTTTTGAGCTTGTGATGTTACGTCCCTTCAGAAAAGGTAAGGGCTATGTCCTCTCGGATGTAATACTTTGGCTTACCTGTAAGTGGCTTGCTGTAGAGTACTTGAGACAACGCTGTCTCTTCTTGGCAGCAGTGGAACTAACTGCAATGTGCTGCATAGCTTTAAGAACCACTTCCACCCTATATGCATGTACAAACAGCACACAAGTTCATAAGGTATAAACCCTTGGTTATTTTCTCTGTCCTACTCCTGTGGAAAGGAAGCTCAGCCTTTCCTTCTAGTATTCTAATTATGCAATTTGGTTCTTCCTGTAACTTGTTACCTAACTGCCATAACATACCATTATTGATAGTGTTCTGGAGCCTCAACTCTGCATGTTGCTGGGAGTTTAAAAGAATTGGGGTTTTTTTAATTATTATTTTCTCAAATCTGTGATTTTTATATTTCTACACTTTTTTGGCACATCTGAGCTTAACTGAAGCAATAGTCTAAGCCCATCTGAACAATAACTTTAAAAAAAATCTAGGCACCAATGAGTCATTTAAATGTTGGAAGTGAATTCTGCATTTACACTTTGTAGTTTCTTAATTCCTCAGCCCCTCCAAAATGTTTCTTTGGTGCTAGACGTAACTTATTGAACATCAAAATGAATGTAAAATAAAGTATTTTTAATGTATGAAATATGGATATCAATATTTATTTTATACGTACAAGCAAATTCAAGGTGGTAAATGTTTGCTTTAGCAAATACTAGTCCCTTGGAAAGGGCTTCCCTAGAAGCAATGTCTCATTGTCAGCTATGCTTTTAATTTTAAAGGTGACTTGCACTAGAGGATGCTGCTGTTCCATATTTTCACATGGAACTGATTTAGTCTAAGCATTCCTTTGTTATGAGCTGCTGTTTTTTTGTTTGTTTGTTTGTAAGTTGAGATGCAGTTATCTTAATCCAGCAACTTACTAGAGCTATGCTGCTTCTGTGGTGAAGGGGCTGAGAAAAAAACATGGCAAAGAGCTCTTCAACTTGTATCTTCTGTAGATCTGGAAGTGCTTCCTGTACTGTATGAATAACCTCGCCTTCGTGTTGCTAATGAAAAAGTGTTTTATATGCTTAATGCTCTTGACTTTTCTAATTAAAGATATTACTAATGATAGTAGCTGTCCTAACAGCATTGATGTAAGCCTATGAAAGAGTGACACTCCATAAGCTGTTCAAAATACTGATCTTCTGCTACTGATAAAGGCAGCAATAAGTCTGTTTTAATGCTGTATGTTTACTTCAATCAGTCCAGTCCCAGCGACGTTTTACAGTAGTATTTGCTAAGTAGGTAACAAGGGAGCATTAACCTCCATTCTGCGTGTACTACCCAGTGCAGAAGGGCTTGTTAGAGAGTATTCTGGATACAGACCCTCCTGCCCTATGTTCTGTTGCAGTCCCAGCAAGCATTAAGAACAGCATTAGTAGGTCTGCATGAGTCTTTGACCATAAACTGCCTTGTAAATCACACAGATTAAGCACTCTGCCATTATTCTCTTGTGCGGCGGCTGCATCAAATTTCTTTGCAACTGTAATGGATTTCATTAGCCTTTCGGTTTACTATCTCTTCTTGCAAAATGTTTTTGCATGTGCCCCAGTTGCTCTTAAGCGATGACACATTAAATACTGTGAAGGAAGGTACCTGGTGAGCATGTTCAGCTCATCAGCTGCTTCCTTAAAGGGAATGTTGCACCCATTTGAATAGTGTACTGGTGTAGCTGTGCCAGACACACAAATGCCTGTGCTGAAATCATGTAAAACCTAACTGATGTTGTGCACACTCAGCATTTTACTAGGTTTTTGCATTGTATATTGGTAAATAAACTTGTATTAAAGTTTCTCTCCATTATTGATTTAATGGTAATGTAGCTTGCATAATGAGGAAAATGGTTTAAGTCTTTGCAATAACAAATGGAGATGTGTTTTAGCTAAATGATGATGGGTGGAGAAATGGTATTTATGAAATAGCTAAACCAGAAGTACTGGTGGTAGCTTTGTTGGCTGCTCTTATGCTTAAATTTCAGAACCACCTCCCTCTGTTCTTTGATTTCTTCAGTGCTTCTTAATGTTGTGTGGTGGAGTGCACAGGTGGTTTGAGCTCTCAGTAAAGACTGAAGCTTTCCAGGCTGAAAACTTCTCTGAAAGGGCAGGCAGAGGAAAAGGAACCACTTAAATGAGATAGTTATCAGCTTTAAAGATACTAGAATATTTAACAGTAACTTGTGTTTAGGAACACCCTGAATGAAGTAATGCAGTCCAAAAATGACAGTTTCTGTGAGGCGCTGGAAAGCTTATTAACAGAATCTTAATCTGCTAGGGAAGAAGCAGTCCCTTTGTTCCAAATGCTCTACTGGAAAAAATTCTACACTAACGAAGTTATTACTAACTTTAGTTTAGATCCAGAGGCATTGGGAGGGGGCAACAACACATGACAGTTCTTAAAAGGTATATAAATTGACCCTTGTCCCTTTATGGCATAGTAGTTGAGCACAGGTTCCAATCAAAGTGCAACAAAACTGTTTCTTCAATCCTACTTCACACAGCTACAGCATGCTCTAGCCCAGAGGGAAGGAAGTTACTTCCAAATTCAACTTAAGTATACGGAATCACCTTTTTTTCCCTGTAGTTTTACAGTCATTCTTTGCATTTTGATCCCTGTACTTGGTTAGTTTAGAAAAATTAACACTGTAGTTGTCGCACACACCAAAAATTATTCTCCCTCCCCTGCCCAGTCAAAGCATTGATTTTCCTTCTTAGAGTTGAGAAAGAATGACTGAATCCTTAAATGTGACTAATCCCCAAACAGTAGTATGCACTTAGGTTGTTCCTAGTTAACTGTCTGATTCCCATGAGGCAAACCAGCACTGGAAAAAGTCTTAAGGAACAAGTAATCACTTCTCACCATGAGTAGGTCTAGTGTTCAGTAAGCTGTGGGCAACTCTGCATCTGAACCAAAAAAAATAATCAATAACTGACCTTAAGGTAAGAAGCTCCTTAATCGAAGACAACCAGAAACAAGGGTGAAAAATTCAGAAGTACTTACTGTTTAACAGGTCCTAATAACGTGCATAGGTTTGAAGTTTCTGTCCTGTGTGTTAAATATGTGGGCTTTGAGGATATAAGAGGACAGATGCTTTGTCAGTTGTGTAATTTGCCAAGTTCCATCCACTCCTATCCAGGTGACCAGACAAATGTAAGACAAAACATTCAGATAATCATATATTGTATTTTAGCCTGATTCTGCAGGATTGGGAGCAGCAGCTGGAGTTAGACATGGCAAGAGCTGTGTGGGAAAAGTTCAATTGCAACTTAAGATCCAAGCTGAGTAAATGCAAGAAATGAAGATGAAACTTAAGTTCACATTTTTGTTTGAGCCACTTACATGCAGTTATTTATGTCATTCTAAAAGACAGTATATACCAAACTCTCAGCTACTCGCTTCTTTGGGTATTCTGGCTTTCACCAGGGTTGTAACTACAGTTTGCATAACAAACTGATTGTAAAGCTTGGAAGTTACAAGACTATCAAAATTGTTTAAACCAATTTATACAATATTAAATTAAAAATCCAGAGATAGGATAAATTCTATTGGTTCTTCAATGCCATACAAGTATTAGATGGTTTTCTTGAGTCAACGTTACTACAGAACAAAAAGGGTTGAACAATTACAAAAGATGTCTACTCTCCATTGCCTTTTATTTACAGGTCAGAATTCACAAAGGTTTCAATTTCAGTTGTTGAGAGAGATTATTTCTGAACAGACAAAAAAGGGCATTTATCACATCTCTGTGTAAAAGCTGATGGACACTTGCAGAAAACAGGTTATTTGTACTACTTCACCCACTTCTGCAATGTTAGATTCTACAAAACAAAAGGAAGTGTTTGAACCACTATTTGGATTTTCAGTCAACACATAGTGATAAACATAAGATTGGAAAATTCTTGTGAGCATTTCATTCCTTTCAATTTACTGCACCTTCAGTAGCAATAGTTGTAAAAAATGTTATCATCTAATCTGAAACATTAGAGGGCTTAATGGCTCCTGTATTTCACACTTAAGAAGAGAGCTTATGAACAGTGATGTTGAAGGCCACTAAGCAGGAGAATTTAATCCGTTCCTTCATTTTCACTAAGAGACTTCAACCAATTCATTTAAACTTCTCACGGGGCAGAGGAATGAGGAAAGCATGGTGTAAGAGAAAAACCATCCAGCTGTTTAATAGTTGTATGGCATTTTAAATTCTCAGATTAAGCAACTAAGCGTCTTTCACAACGCCCACCAAGGCAGGCCGCAGTGTACGCCCATGCAGCTTATAGCCAATCTTGGATACTAATGCAATAGTGCCAGGCTCCTTCCCTTCCATGGGAGCATGGAACAATGCTTCGTGTTCATAGGGATCGAACTTGGCTCCGACAGGATTCAGTCTGAGCAGGCCATGTTTTTTAAACACTTTCTGAATTTGTACTTCTGTCATAACAAGACCTTCGTATAAGCTCTTCAGGTGAGGATTTTCATCCTTAATTTCTTCTTTTGGAACACTTTCTGTTGCTTTCTCCAAAATGTCTGCAACTTCTAGTAAGTCCTTACAGAAGCTCTGAATCCCTAAAAAGAAGTAAGAGAAGGGATTGGGATTAGTCCACTGAGGGAAACAAGCATTAAAAAAACCCAACCAAACACAGCCCCAAAACCTCAGCAATAATCTGTACTCTTCTAGATTTTTGACAAGATAAGTGATATTGTAAACATTTGGGGTAAAATGTCCTTCCCAATTTTACTTGATGATCCAGAACTATTACAGACCCACACCACCTCAGCTAGTTCTCATGAAAGTGACCCCACTTTTAACAACTGCACAACTCCACAGAGTTCTTTATAGAACAGTAACTAACAGTGTCCAAGTAGTTCCAAAAATATGAACAAATGAATCAAGGTTTTAAATTAAAACTAGAACTGTGGTTAAGGCTGAAGTGTCCCAAACATAGACTAACCAGTTGTCTAGTGATCTGGATCAAACCAAATAACTCTTCAGAAGGTGATTTGGTTTGGTTTTTTTGGTGGGTGTTATCTCTGCAGATATCTGTGACTGCATCTGTGAATTTATTCAAGTCTCAGAAATGAGTTTCTCTTCCTTCAACAGCAAAAGCAGTCATATACGAATGGTAAAACTTACAGTCATGCAGATTATCTGTAATTTAGTTTTCACAAGAAATTTTATTGAATATTTATTTCTATTGTAGCATCTCTGAGCTCAGGCGTGACTGAAAGCCCTCGTGCACTAAGTAGCATATTAGTGAAACAATGCTTATTGAAAATCAGCTTCAGGATGAAGCATTCAAACATCCATGAAAACAGTGCAAGAATACTACGTAACTGAGAAATGCTTTTTCTTACAGTACACAATAACTGAAGACCCTGTATTCAGAAATTAAAACTTCTGTATTCAGAATTAAACTATACCTGTGTATAATGCGTGGCAAAAAAGGCCAACTCATTTTTCAAGCCAGAGTGACAGTCAAACACCAAGATGATATAGCACTCTTCTGCTGTAATATTTGCATACAATTTCTGGTTTACAGACTTGTGTTTGAACTGTCAAAAAGCTAAATCAGATCTCAGTAGCCTGGCTCTTGAAGAAAGATGTTTCCAGCACTCCTTGTAGCCAGTGATTGTACGTTCCTACCACTGAAAAGAATTCACCCATCTAAACACAGTACTTCTATTTGAAAGATATGGCCTTCAACAGAACACAAAAGTTATTCAAATATAAAAGGTTAAAAAAAAATAAAAAAACCAACCAGACAAACAAAAAAGATCCAAACTGAAAATAAACACCACACTAAGAACAAAAAACCCCAACCCAGAAGGAGTACTCCATGCTTTTGCTTCAGGTTTTTGCAGTCAGTTCTGAGACCCAAGTGTGTGAAAAAGGCAAACTTCAGGCTGCAAACCTTACTGAAAAATCTACTAGTGCAGTACATATTGTAGGAAATCAGACACCAAATTTAAAAAAAAATTTCAAGTTGTTGACTTTAGCAGTTTACATCTTGCCTTGTCTTGTGAGATGATTACAACTCTGATGCAAAGTGAGGAACTGTTCCAACCTCTCTGCCTCAAATACATTTTTTAACCAAGTAGTCAGAATCACTGGGAAGTACAACTTGTCAAAACTTTGGGCCAGTCAGCTCAATCTTCCAGGCTTTGCATTTCCTGGGTCTTATGAGTATACACAAAAGGAGCCTCCACTGACCGTATAACTTTGCCTCTTCTACCAGTTTCTGGCTTCTTTGCCTCACGTTTTCTGCATCTGCCAAGGCACGCTTGTACTTGTCCTAAAGAATAAAAACCAGTAACAAGAGATTTCATTCCTGGTGGTTGGGTAGTTGACAATAATTCAAAACAGCATATTCAGTATAAACCAGCATTTTAAGCAGTTACATGGCCTAAACCCACAATCTAATAAGTAATCTGAAGACAACGTGCCAATTATCACAGCATCCTTCCTACCAAGGCAGATGTTTGCTTCACTTTCTGCAGAGAGAAGTGAGGGAAAGGAAATAAAAGGGGTTTCCAGACTTTCAGTATTTGTCAACAGGTTAGCTGGAAGCAATTTTTAACTCTTCAGACATATCAAGTTTTATGAATCAAAGATTTGTGCTTTTTCTGATGTGTTCACAGAAAGCCTTCATCAGGCATAAGGTATTCTGACACCATGACAAATGAGATTCAACCCAGCCATGACTTTCAAACCATCTCTTCCCTCCCCGTACATACCACAGAGCGTCCTCCAGTTACTTCAAACTTTACATATTATGAAGTCTAACTTCTCTGTTGTTCAGGTTAAGTTTTGGTCTATTCCTAACAATATGGCCATCTAGCAGCAGATGTACTAAGAATGAAATTCAATAAAATTTAGGCACTTCAGGTTGAGTGCTTCACCACCTAACCCAGAACTACATGTTGGGCTTCCACTCTGAATATGCTTGACCTTCACATGCTAGTGAAGAATCTCAAAACAGAATAAAAATAGTCAACGAGTTGACTGAAGAGCCATGTTAGGCATCCAATAGCAAATGCTGTCCACAGAGATGCTAAATGACATCTCAGCTTTGTCCTTCAGTGCTTTGGGAAGGGCAACAGAAAGGAAACTCAATCCACTTATGATCCATAGGTGCTGCTTCTATAGAAGGTTCTGGGCTACCTCTCAAAGTCTCAAACGCTATAGAAGAAAGACATTTTATAAAAAGCACTCATCCAGAAAAGCAACACCTTTGTTTAATCCATGCCTCCCACCTCTCAGGGCATCCTTCACCCTCTGCTGAAGTCATGCACAGGAGAGAATGCAAGATGCATTAGGCCAGACAGAGGGAACATGATGCTTCAGCCTTGTGTTTGAAGGGCTCTCCAACAGAGAGGACTTGAAACTTCCACTTCTGAAGTATGTAATAAGTACACTATTATACAAAATCTAAGCAGCATTAACCCTGATCTTTGAAAAGTCAGCAGCTGTGTTCAGAGAGCCTACTCTTAGCACACACAAGTACACACATCAAAGACAAACTCAAACCCTTCCACGGGCTTCCAAAAATTACTTCTCCGCTGAGCAAAACCTAAGTGAACTGAAGTCAGCGAAACTCAGTAACAAATCTTCAGGCTGGAGAAGGTCCAATTCCATCCAGAAATTGGAAAGACACTATTCAAAATCTTAATTTTGGACCAGGGGTGCATTTCAGGTCTTGTAGTACATCTACTCTTAAGTTTAAAGAAATTCTTGAAATGCAGGTTTTTATTCAACAACTAAACAGCAGTCACACAACTGTATCCAGATCGTGCACTGAGAACCCATAATGAACACTCTTAGGTATGCAGTTTGTAAGGTATGCAACCTGATGACCAAAAGACACTTACAGTAACTTCTTTTAGTTGTTCTTCCAGTTTGGCCTTTTCTTCAGTTAACATTTTTTCAGCAGGGCTGGGTTCAACCTTCTGCTCATTTTGGCTCTGACTCTGGTCCTCCTCCAAGTTCTGGCCAGTACTTCTCTGTTGTGTTGCTACACAAAGCAGTCGCGGCGAAGTCCTAAGGCAAAAACGTTTGGACAAAATTAGTAAGTTGCTTACTTTGTAAGATAGTAGCATTTTCTGGACATACTGGACACTTTGACATGTCAATGTCTACAAAATTCTCACATTAAAGCACAAATTAATACAACAATTCTAGGTCTGTGATAACCGTTTGCAGAACCTTTCATCAGGAGTAACTGAAGTTAGCCTGTCTAAACTGTCGCAAAAATAACTTTGCTGCAAGATGACAGCCACTGAGTAGCAGCTTGTAAGTGTCTGTTATATTCAGTTTATAAAGTCGCAGCACTTTTAAGGGCAGTATGATCCCTTAAGCTCATTTCAGCACAGCACTCTATCAGGAAGCAAATCTAGTTTATGTGATGCAATCACCTGCAACAGTCTCCCAGAAGACACACTAACAAGAACAGTGGTTTGCCGCTGATTGCTAAAGAGCAACAGAAAAGTGCCTTCTGTGTCACTTCTGTATCTCACTGCTGTATCACAAATATCACGTCAAGAAGGGGCCAGTCTCCACGAAGATGGCTATTTATCCCTTCCTAACGTTTCTTAGGCTGAACTTGCTGAGCTACCTGAGCAAACCCGTTCATGGATGAGGCGGGCGGATCAGTGCTGCAATGACAAAAGGCCTCGGGTCCCTGCACCCCATATCCAGACCTCAGGGCTGGAGGCCTTCAGACTCAGGACCGGGCCAGGAAGGCCCCCCAGTGCCTGGCTGGGCCACTCTCCCGGGGGAGGGTAAGGGAAGCCAGCAAAAGGCGGCGAGGGATAAGAGGCCAGCACCAGCCCGTCCCGGCTGTAGGAAGGGGCTCGCCGGCACGGAGCCGGAGGGCCGGGGCTCGGGGGGTGAAGCACCCCAGCGCGGCGGAGCTGGGCCCCGCTCTCCTCCTGGCCCGGCCCGGCCTGGCCCGGCCGGACGATGGCGATGAGGTGAGTGCGGGCGCGGACGACAGACCCGGCCCGACGCGCCCGATCCAGGCCAGGCGGCGCGGCGCCACCCTCACCTCAGGGAGAAGCTCAGCACCGGGTACCGCGAGCGCAGCACGCCCCGCACGCATTGGGCCACCGCCGCCATAGCGCCTTCCTACCCACCGACCGCCTCGGCCCGTCCCTCCGGGCCTCCGCGAGACCGCCGCCAATCAGCGAGCGGGCAGGCTAAGAGTGACGCGGCCTAGAACCAATCCGCATGGCGAATGCACGCCTCAGGCCAAACAGGCGAGGTAGGGGGTGGAGCCTGCCGCTCTTCCGGGGCGCTGCGGGAAGCTCATGTGAGGAGCGCTGTCCTCGCCCCCCCGTCGCGGCGGCAGGTGACGTACAAGTGGGCGGGGCCGCGGGCGAGGCGAGTGGGCCGGGCTCGCGGCTCGCGCCTGGTAGGGCCATTTTGTCCTGTGAGGGCGGGAGGGCGAGGCGGTGGCTGCCTTGGGGGTGGGCCCCACTGGGCCCTCGCCGCCCCTCCGCGGGGTGGGAAAACAACGTTGGGAACGAGAGCCTGCGGGAGCGGGCAGGGCACTGACTAAGGTCAGGCGTCGGTATTTCCCTGTCAAAACTGGTCAGCGCAAGCTGGCGGCAGTTTGGTGGGTGCAGGTGGTCCGGTATAACGATCCGCACCTTTCCTGTGCGAGTTGTGACTGAAAAAAGTTTGAAGACTGCAGCTCATTTTTTTTTTTTAGCTGCTGAATAACCCTGTTACCAGTAGTACTTTGTAGCATCTGTCAATAGTTTGTCTGCAAACCTCACCATAGGGGTTTTCATCATGTGCCCCTATGCACACTGTAGCTGCTCTATACACTCTTGCTGGATAATAGTGATCTAAAATCTTGACGTTTCATTAAAAGGTGTAACGTTGCTAATCCACTGCTTCCAGATTTGTCCACCTGCTTGTGCAGCCTGTTTGTGCAAGTGTCCTGTGTAACTGGAGGCTACGGAAACCGTGGTTGGTGATACTTGGATGACTTCTTAACTTTGGCAGTGTTGTCAATTCGTTTGTCATTATCCTGTTAAAAGGGAAAAGAAAATCAAGGTCACGCCTTTATCCTGCAGTCCCAAAGTGAGTGCTAGGGTATTCACATATGCCTGAACACCAGCTGTTAACCTGAGTTTTGCATGCATTTGTGCACTTTCCAAATGAAA
This sequence comes from Burhinus oedicnemus, assembly GCA_008921705.1. Classification (NCBI taxonomy): domain Eukaryota; kingdom Metazoa; phylum Chordata; class Aves; order Charadriiformes; family Burhinidae; genus Burhinus; species Burhinus oedicnemus. The sequence continues at coordinate 211,109 of VFFE01007634.1, read as the reverse complement.
TCTGAAGGATAGAGAAGATGCAGATTCCATAATGCAAATTTAGTAAATGTTATATTCAGGTGTGTAATTAAAGTATCACTAAAAAAGAAGATGCAGAAGACATTTCTGGCTTGGTGCATGTAAACCCTGCAGAAGTTAGGACCTTGCTAAGTTCTGTCAAACATTGGCAGAGTACACTAAGTTTTCAGCATGGCCTTTATTTGGCAGATTTGCTTGTCTATGATGTTTTGCTTCACGGCCTCTGCAGAAAGCAGGATACATGGTATAACAAGGCCAGTGGTCTCATACTGTGACAACTGTTAGATCTCAACAAGTCTTGCCGTCTCTTACAGTTACGTGGATGTGGGTTTCTCCTCCTGTGAGAAGGTTTGGAAGAGCTAGAAGCATACCAATGAACACTCCTGGGTGACAGCAGGCAACAGCTCTGAGAGAAGAACCAAATGGTTTTTCAGTCTGTGGTTTTTATATTTTGGTGATAGCTGTTTTGTGAGGCGACACTGGTACAGTCCAACAGCTTGCCTACCCAGCAAAGAAAAAGGGTGTATGCCATGTGCTGTCCATACGTGGAGTGGCTGTAGTGCTGTCAGTATCTGCTTTCTGGAAAGTAGATGAGCCACAAATTCCAAGCTTCATCCTCAGAAATAATGAAAGTAGTTGAGGAAATCTGTTAAAGATGCTGATAATGCAGAGGAAGGATCAGAGAGAACAAGGAGAAAAATAGGAATATCCATAAAGGAGCCATTTACACCAAATGACAGTTCACAGACCTTTTGCAAGCAAATTTTCAAGATACTCCACAGTGAAAATGAGTTTTGTTGTGATTTTCTCAACTTGAACAGCTGTCAAGAAAAACCCGCAGCTAGCACAGATACTGATGGGTCAAGACTAAACAGCATATGCAGCACAAAAGAAGAGCATGCAAGTTTACGAGGCGCTTGTTTGCATCATGACTGATGTTGGCTGTAAGTACTGTCTCACTTTGAAAAAAAAAAAAAATGTTTTTCATGCTTTGGTCTGATTTACACTATTGCAGTCTGTTCTAGTTTAATTGTAGTGCCACCTAGTGGGTTGGGTCTTTTTAAAACTCAACTAATGGGTATTCAGTATCTGTTGCTTGACCTGGCTGGCAGCCACAGATGTTCAGTAACAAGCATAGCTTTATTCTTGAGCATTCCTCTCCATATCAAGCAGTCTTTTGCTCTTCACATAAATACCGGGTTTGAATATGATTTGATGATAAGTAATGCTTATCCTGAATTCTGAAACATTAACCAGCTGCTGCTTTTCAACTTGATGTAGTTGAAAGTGACTCTAACCTCTAATTTCTGTGGACTAGTGATAGAATCAGGTAGTCTGGATATAATTCCTGGTTCCTCTAGTGATTCACTTTGTGGTCTTGTGCAGTTATTTAACCTCATTTCCACATTTCTACAACTACAAATTAAGGGTAGTAATCTTTCAGTACCTGACAAGGAAGCTGTTTAGAGAGTGTGAGGGAATTTCTGTGATATTTTGAAAATTTAAAATGTCAACTGGATGATAAGTCTCTTTTTTTATTATTAACACTGCACTTGTAGTAAAGAGACTTGTAATCCTTCGAGATGAAAAATGTCATGAATGCAAGATTTGTGCTTGAAAAGTTAAATGAAAAATCAAGGTATTTCTGTTTCTCTAAAAAAAAAAAAGCTAGTTCTGTCTCCTAATGTTAAGATTTAGTCTATTGATATTCATCCAGCAAACAGAATGCCATTACATTTGTGTTTCAAATATGAACCATCTTATTAATGTTTTGAGGGTAAAAGCAAAAGGGTATAGTACCTTTCTGATCAGCTATGTTATGTGTCATCCTAATCAGAACCAAATATTGAGCTATGGTGGGAGCAAGTGTAAAAAAAAATAAAAAATCTTTGTAAATATTCTAGCAGTGACCTTTCAGGCCACTTATCAGGAAATACCTAAATCAAATTTTAAAATGTTAATTAGCTGTAAGGCTGTTACTGAACTATATAGCAGTGAAGACAAACTTGTTATTCGTATCTGTGCCCTTTAGAAAACATGGCAGATAAGACCACTTAGCCATAGTATTCCATAGTCCATCGTGGGAAGACATCTAGTGTAAAATTCAGGGACTGATCCTTGTGTATAAAATGATAAAAAAAATTTCCTCTGTAAAGTATTATTCAGACAGAGGATCACCTACACCCTGGGTCCATTTCAGACAGAGGACAATAAAGAGTAAATCATTACTTGAACCCAGAAACTTTAAATCCTGAAATGCAGGTTGAGGCGTGTGTGGGAGATAACCTTACTTTCTTTTAATTAGAGCAGTACTAAGATAGTTAATCTGTATGTTCAGAATTTATAATTTTTAATGCAAACATTTTAAGAAATCTCTCCCAAGAGAGAATGTGTAATACCTACTTTCTGCCTAGTTTCTCCTTAGGCTGAAAATACAGCATCATACATCTTGCTCTGATTATAAAGAGTACTCTTTGAGTTCCCATAGCTTTTTGCTAACTGGTTTGAAAGGTACATTTTGTAACTATCTTGTTGCCTGGAGAATGTTGTCGCTGTGTTGGAAATCTAATAGCTATAGCCACAGGGCTCTGAAGAGAGCTAATTAGAGCAATTTAGAATAACAAAAGTTCTGTTCCTGGGAGGACACTGAAGAGATCCTTCCCCAAAGCAGCATGCCACAATTTCAGAGACAATTTATTGTAATATTCCTGCATAAGTCATCTGGTATCCCAAGGATTTACAAATCTGTCTGTCTAATGTAGTTTTTTCTCTTAGCCCTCACGTTATCAGGGGCTCTTGATTATGTCTTTTGACAATCCTGGAGATATAAAAATGGAAAAACTCTGTCGATCAAGCATTGTGTATCTTACTTTAGTCTAGTTACCAGTCAGAACCAAGCTGTTCAATGCACAGAAACAGTCTTCTATCATGCTGATGTGGCTTTCCACCTTGAGACAAATTTATTGAGCTTTGAGAGAAGAGTTTTCAAATCAATTGTGATTCTCTTAGTGTGGTGTCATGGATTTTCTTAATATTTTTCTTAAAAATAAATTGTTGCCTTTCAGCTTAGCAGAACAAGTTGATAGAAGAGGAAGTCAGCTCTCTTTTGTCACATTCAGATTTGCCAAGAAGACAGCAGTTGTTGGTATCCATTTCTGTAAAAACGCTAACAATGGAAGTGCTGTTATTGGAATGGTATTTTGACATTCAGATCTACATTTTTCTTTCTTTCTTAATTTTTCATTAAGATTTGATGAATTAGTTGCTGTGGGCCCGTTTCTGCTACCCTTGTGTACAAGTGATTTGTATTAGTCAAAGGGAATGTTGTACGATGAAGGACTGCCAAGCCAGGTGCTAGGCAAATAGGCTGCCAGTACTGCTGTAAAAGCCTGAGGCCTGGCTATTTATTGCTCAAGTGTGACTTGTGCAAATGTTTCTCCCTTGCTTTTTACATATTTTTTCTGATGACTGACAGGATGTTGAACTGCATGGTTGGTTGGGCCAGTGCACAGAGCTCTGTTTAGGCATGATGTTTTAGTGCGCTGATTCACAGTTCAGTCTCACAGGCAGGCTGTTCTTCGTGCACCCAGCTGGCTAACAAAGGAGGAAGGCTCATTCTGCTGACGTTGTGCAAGGGTATTGAAAAGCTATGAATACAAGAAGCAGAAAGCAAAATTTAAAAGGATTATCTTCCGCTTTTATTCAACTCATGTAGAAAGCAGCAAGAGCTTTTAATTGTGTTTCTATGCGTTATTAAGGAACGGGTGCACACTCCTGTGGGACCATTGCTGTGCTTCACTCAGTCCTAATCTAGCTAGGTGGGTCTGGCCAGAATGGGAACAAAGAGTTCAGCTAAAAATAGCTGGAGTAGGAGGGAATAAAAAGCCTCCAAAAATCTGATTGCCACATAAATAAGATCTACCTAATGACTTTTTGGTGCTTTATGTAGAGGTCACAATCTCTGAACCTGGACTTAAACCTGTCCCTAAAATGAGTGCTTCACACTGTCCCCTTTCCACAAGCATCTGTGAAGGCACAACTTCAACCCTGTTATGGGAGGTCGTATCATTATTAAAGTTAGACTGGTGAAATTGTTTTGTCAGATTTTCCTCAAAATCAGTTGGGTTCTGTTGTTGATATCTGTGGTATAACTCCAGGTTTTGAAGTTTATTTGAATGTAAAACCTGTGCCAGACAGGTACAGACGGAACTGAATGAAAGCCCTTGTTTTACATCCACAGTACTTGCAGCTTGTTCAGAAAGCAAGAGCGTGGCTGCTTTAAGTTTTCTAATAGTTGTCACCCAAAGTACTTTCACTGCTGTTTTAAAGGTCACCTCAGATTTATGAATCACCTCAGGTTAATGTGTTATTAATCAATCAGAAACCAGTTAAAAATTATTGGTTCAGCACTGTGAATGCTCTTGTGCTAGATGTTTATAGAATAAAATACCAGGAAGGGAACCTGTACTTCCATGCTATGTGTTAAATAGGAATTCTGCTGCTGTAGCTGAAACCACGTAGGCTCCCACTGACTCCATTACCACCTCCTAGTCTCTGCAGTGTTCTCTGGTCTGACTGGACAAGCTGCTTCTCGTTGCTTCTACAGCCCATTGTTGGTCCTTTGATTTTGCCCAGACTTGTGCTGTCCTTTCTCCTTTTCCCCCATTTACCTTCTGCTCTGCACGATCCATCACCATGTCTGCTGTGTTTGGAGTGGAAGAGCATCTTTACCACACTGCTTCCATCTCTGCTTACTCACTTGTTCTCGGGTTTTGCTAAAAGTATCCTTAAGATCTCATAATGATTTGTGATCAAGAACACCTTCATCTTTTTGATATTAAACATTGCTTCAACAGCACTGTGTTAATTTCTAGAGATGGTGTGACCGGTACCCCCTGCTCTGGTTCATGATATTAGTGTTGGTTGATAATTATGCTTCTGCTGTGGTAAAGCATTAAGGTGGAGAATCCCTGCCCCGCTGTGGCTTCTCTTTTAATTCATCTTTATTACTGAACAAAGCAGACTCTTCGATTTCAAAGAGCTTATAGCTTTTTTATGACTGGCGCTATCTGTAGTTTATTAGACCACCTTTTTCTGCTTGCTTAATTTGTATTTTGTCTATTTTCAAAATTATATTTCTATTGTGTCTTTTTAAATATGTGTTTATTACTTTTCTATGACTCCCCAAGTACCTTGGCTGGCAAAGCCTTAATGAATAAAATTACTGTCATGTTATAACTATAAAAATCCACTCCCTTCTTGGCATGGGGCATGCAAGTTTGAAGAAGCCGAGAAAAATGAGAAGTATAGTTACCTTGGAGTTATTTTAAGTAAAATAGGATAAATACACAGGAAATATGTTTGTAAAATTATTTTGCAGTTATGAACTGTTAATGTGTTGATTTTCATAATTTCACATTATGCACATAAACCAAATGGTGTATCTGTACTATTATTACAGTGATGTTTGCTCTGTAGGACAGATACATTAAGGCTAACTTTGTTGAAGTTGAATGCTGACAGTAGTCTGGAAGTAAGAAGAATTCTGTATGTGCTTGAAAACCTGCTTGAGTGTCATGGTACACTGTCGTGCTAATTAGCTCTGAGCTGGTTGTGCATCTGGAAAGCAACTAGTATCTGAGGCAGCTTGCATCTCATACAGCTCTATACTGCTCTGCAGACACATTAGCGACTGTCTACACATTGATTTGACAGCTTTTCTGTTATGTGGAACAGAAGGAGCTGTTTTGGACTGTTGGTTGTTATTTTTCAGTAACAATTGTTAATACCTTAGTACAACACCAAGTGAATAAAAGGTGTACAAACAAGTTGAGGCTTCAGGGATAACTCTGAGAGCTGTAAAGTAGATGCTGTACTCTTCTGCCAGAAGACGGCATGACAAGCTCAGAGGATCTGTTCTCGTGCTTCTCCACATTGCAAATAACTGTGTTTCAGAGCCAGCTTTTCAGTAAACTCCAGCTAAACTGTGCAGATCGTGTAAGCAGTTGGCCAGTGCAGCTACAAGCAAGGTCAAGCAAGAGCATAGCACAGGAAATATTTATGCATTAATGGCAATTTCATTGTTACAGCTTAAGGTTTGTAAGGAATAAATTCCCAGTTGGGGGCAATTCTGAGGCAGCAAGCAAATTTACCTAGCTTTTTACTTTTCAGACACTACCTGCCTTTGTAAGGGCTCTGCAGATCATTAAGTAAGTGCAAAATGCTGATGAAGTTAGGTGATGACTTAAGGCAGTCTCAGCTTTTCAGGCAGAGTCACTGAATGGGAGAGACAGGATACATTTATCTTCCTCTGTGGCCACAATGGGATGGGTTGACCCTGGCCAGCAACAAAGCACCACCAGCCACGCGCTTATGTAGCCCCACAGCAGGAACAGGGGAGAGAACTGGAAGGGCAAAAGCAAGAAAAACTTTTGGGTCAAGATAAAGACAGTTTAATAAGTGAAGGAAAAAATGGAAAAAAAACCACCAAGTGACGCAAAGGCAATCACCACCTCTCTCCAACAGGCTGATGCCCAGCCAGCCGCTGAGCAATGACTGCATTGGAAAGACTCCCTCCCCAGTTTTATGGCTGAGCATGACATACAGCATGGAATAACCCTTTGGTCAATTTGTCCAGCCATGACTCCTCTCAAGCTCCTGTCCACTTCCAGTCTGGAAGCCACTTTGCTGGGTGGGCAGAGTGAAAACCAGAGAAGGCCTTGGTGCTTTGCAAGCACTGTTCAGCAATAGCTAAAACATCGGTGTGTTATCAACACTGTTTTAATCGTAAGTCTAAAACATAGCATCATACAGGTCCTGTGAAGAAAATTAACTCCATCCCAGCCAGACCCAATACCTACAATAATAGATATGCCAGTCCCAACAGTGGGATAAACACTGTGCTAGCTCTAAATACAACTTGACTGCGTTTGCATCTTCTCTTCTTCTTTTCTTTAGTCAGTGTTAATGACATGTATCCAGTTGACATAGAGAAATACCAGTCTCTTAAACTCTTAATAAATTTTCTGAAAGCTATAAGCAAAAAATTTCAAATGGAATGGCTGAAATTGTGCATCTGATCACTGTTTATGCACATAAATATTTTGGTTTTCAGACATGTATTTCACTTACAGTTCCAGAAAATTTGTAGTCTGATCACTCTAAGACTGTATTTTACAGGAGTTGTATATTTGTCTTTTTTTGCTTGCATTTCATGATATATTTTCATTGCATATTTAGGTGAAATTCTAGGCTAGGTAAATCTGCAACCTAGATACATATAAGCGTCAGATTTAGAGAAACTTATTCGTGTAGAACCGTCTGTTTTCTCCTAGAAAAGACTATGCTCTGTGGTGAAATCTCGCTCTGTTTAGGGACTTTCTGGAATGTCATATCTAGTATTCCTCCATTTGCCCTGGAAGGACTCCTACTTTATTTGAACTCCTGTTTTTCTGTGAAATAGTTACATTTCTTTCTGGAAGAGACCATCCCTTGAAGCAGAGAAGCTGAGACGGCATGTAATGTGGGATGGAGGGGGTATAAGGCTGTGAACAGTAATATGTTACTAAAACGAAGCAGTGTTTTGCACTACGAGGGGTCAAGGGATGAGCTGAGCATCAGGCTTCATTTTGTTTGTCCAGTGAGACCACTGTGGAACTTTTGTATCTCTTGTTTGGGCTGGCAGCTGAGTTCTTTTTTTTTTCCACCATGTAAATTACAAAGTGATTTAGGTGCTAAATATGTGTAGTCCCATTGTAGATACCCCACGTACCCCACCTGGTCTCCAGCAGCTGTTCCAAAAGTGCACAAGCCTTAGTAAGTCTTGTTTTGCTTCCACTAGCCCCATGCTGATGTCTCATTTAAAATGTTTTTAGATACCTCTCTTTAGGTGCCTGAATCACTCTTCAAACATCGATTCTAGCTAATACATCTACAAAACCCCTGTAAGCCACAGTTCTACACCTAGTATATCAGCTATACCATTGCAGCTGGTGTACAAGCTCCTCTGTGCATGTCAAAAGAAGACCCTATCAAAGATATTTAAGACCCAGCAAGTTGCTCTCTATCTGGCAGTCAGTATGCAGCTTTACATCATTGGGGCTTGTCTGTCTGTGCATCCCCTGTGTCTGTGTGTCTGCTTGGCTCTTGGCAAAATTATTTATGCCCTTTCCAGTCTGCCTTCCAGAATCATCCTGAGGCCTTTGGCTCAGTCTTCTGGCATTCAGTCTGTTTTCCTTGGCTCTGCTCTCATCTGCTTCACCCAGTATTTCTTATGACTAGGACTCATCAGTGGTTTGCCCAGCTATTTCAGGAGATATCCTGTCTTGTGACTCTTGTGTTTTGTGCTCTGTCTTGTGAGCTGGCCAGAAATGTGAGGGTCGCAGTAACCTTGATTTCAGTCATCTGACTGCATCCCTATGTCTAATGTTGAATTCCTAACTATATGTTGAATTCCGAACTGTTTACCACCATGTTCTTCATACTTTGAACCCAAAGACAACCTCTGGAGACAGGCTTTGAAACCAAACCATTGCCCTAAGAAGGCTTGGGATACTCCTTAAGAGCCTCCTTCTGTAGCTTTGGATAACTAGTTCCTTCTAAGTGAATAGGAAGGAAGGTCACATGTTTGGGATGAGTGAAAAAGTAATTTAACCTCAGGAAGGACTTCATAAACCTTAGCAAAAGTTGAGTTTGCTATTTCTATATCAGATCTTCTTTCTTCAGCAAGATTTGTGATGAGCCAAATGCTCATTACTTATCGTTGATGTTTCTTGGGCTCTTTAACATACATTGGTGCCAGAGATTAAATGTGTATATAGTACATACAGAAATACATGTAATGGTCAGCTTAACATGGTGTCAGGACACTACCCTGTCTGTTTGATGAGCATATTGATGTGTATCACAGACTGAACCGAACACTTAAAATTTATTTCCTTGTTTAGAAAGTATGTAGTGCTAGTAATGGCATTATGAAGATCTCTTTTCATTGATGTCAAAGTTGGTGCATTTGTTCCTACTTGTTAAAAAAATATAATGTTGATTTATATGATTTAACCATAAGTACCTGGTACTTGGACCATATTGAAAATAAACCCCATTGTATTTAACAAGAAATGCTGCCCTATATGCCACACGGAAGTGGCAGCCAGCATACAGTACGTTGGAAAGATCTTCTATTATTTTTCTAAAGTTCTGAAGTGAAAAGACCATACCTGTAAAAATACTTCAGTAATATATTCTTCTTATACTGTACTTCGTGTTCTGTAAATGGTTCTGAAAATCAATAAAAACAAATTGTACCTAATGTATTCTGTGTTTTGCAAGGAGGGCAAGCCTTTTCCCCTGATTTATTAATGTTTGGAAAAAAGTCATTGCACATAAAAATCCTATATTAAAAATAGTAATTCATGATGTTTTAATATCTTTTTCCCCTAGTTAAAGAACAGTAGGAAGTATAGCAGTGATTGTTTTTTACTGCTATGAAAATATTTCTATTTTTTGACAGTAACTGGCATCAGGAATAACAATAAAAAAAATATAAGCCATACTGAGTATTCCTCCTCTGATGTTTTATGTCTACCCAGAAAAGATAGGGTACAGACAATTGTTCAGCTGCAGTAAAGTTCTCATTTTTATTGTGCAGAGCTAAATTTATCCTTGCTGTAATTTTTCTGAAATCAGCAGAGTTACTCCTGCTAGGCATGAGAGTGACCTGCTCTGATTGTATTGCTGTTCTAGGAGACACTACACTCGAGCAGAGTTTCTTCCCTTCAGTTGAATACACGCATACATGTAAATTGTGTTTACTTGTGCAACTGTTTGTATGAGTATAGCCAGCACAAATAGAAGAGCACAGTAACTACAATCTCTGGCTTTCAGATGGATGAGATATAAGCTTTTGTCCTTTCAGAGGAAGGATGCTGTTCCCTATCACGTACTTCATCTGAAATGCTTCACCACACACCTGATTAGGCAGAAGCCTTCTTTAGAAACAAATTGGGGTTAGTAGTCATGAAATGTTCAGGCTTGATATTTTCTACAGAGTATGCAGAAATCGGGGAGGGGGAGGGAGGAGGAGCTTTGATTTTTTTAATAAATAAGTTTCTAGTGTTGTATCAGAATATTCTGTGGTTATAAAAATCCCAAGTGGTGCAAAAGAAAATAGGATTTTGAGATTATACATTTTCTCTCTATTAGGCTGTACAGACCCCAATTAAGCTAGTTCTCTGTAAACTGAAGATTCGTAATTCTCTCCCAAAATTTCATGTTCCGGTCTCACTTGTATTGATGTGAAAATCTGGATTTTTAATAGAGCTGTTTCTTTTTTTTTCTCTTCTCCTGGAAGTACCGTGGTCCAGAAATGCATATGGTTCATTTCTGTGCCTGCTTATTTTTATTTATTTTTAATGGATTCTCTCACTCTCATCAGTAGCATATGTATGATACAGGTTGCCATGGTAAATATGAATTTTTTATTAACATTATAAATATTAATTTAAAACATGAGAAGCTAGTAACTGAGATGTTAACACTGCTTTGGAGATTTTCCTGCTTCTGAAGTGATAGAAATTATATATGGGTTAGAAATGTGAAAAGCAACATATCTCGGGAAGGAGGTCCTGTAGTGATAGTAGAGCAGCCTAAGGGCACAGAAATGTAGGATATTTGGACTGTGAAGCAAAGACAATAGGAGGTCAGGCATAAGCTGCTGAAAGTTAATGCTAGAGATGACACGGAACCAAGGTTCAAGTTTTAAACTCCTTGCTTACATTTCTGGAACATTTGTAGTCAGTACTTTGCATCAGACTATGACCAATTGGCTCAGCTGAATCCAATATAAAAAAGAGAGTGTGAAGAGACATGGTCAGCTTCAAGGCAGGGAGGAGCACAGGACTGGCCTCCCAAAGTTTCCTTTATGACTTTACATCTAACTGTGCTAAAAAAGTAATTTTAGGCAGATATTTGAAAATTCTTAGTTACCCAAATTTCACTGAGCTCAATGTGAGTTACCGGCCAGGCAGTTCTTGAAAATTCACCTTTCTAGATATATCATTTCTCTAAAACTCATGTCCTTCAGCCTCTGTTAGATTTGTGAAATGAATCAGATGCTGCTTTCTTTCTTGGGAGATGAGGAAACAGAAGTATTTTTGGGTAGGTGTTGTCCAATGGAAAATTTTTTTCTGCATAACCTTTGATTCCTGATGAATTTCTATTCATCCATGAAATCCCTGGTGTTACGACTGAGTGTTAATTTTTCACTGTGGATTCACTTTTGGAGCAGAAAGTTATGAGGTTGTTGGCTTGCCTTGGGACTTTGACTTGTATTTGATGCTGTCACTGAAGAGTGGTTTTAGAAGAAGCTACATGATGAGAGGTACTATCTTTCAGCAGGAATGTTAAATTGAGGTCGCTTCTGTCAATGGCCCTCTTAAAAATCAGCTCTGTGTCTTGTCAGACATTCCATTTCCCAGTGAAATTAATTCTAAAAATCAGGGACTGTGTCTGAGATATTACAAAGCCCATAATGGCAGCTCTGTTTACCCCATCTTCATTGCACTACTGGTATTTCACTTACTATTTTTGTCAGGACTTATATTACAAAACTCAATTTTACTCTGTTCTATATCACAAAGCAGCATATGTCACGCTAACTCCACTGAGCAGAGTAAGATTACTACATGAAATCTTACATCATCTTGTGATATATATACCCACAAGATTACTCAAAAAATAACTTGTCACCACTGTAGACACTTCATGGTTCCTGGAAAAAACACTGCATACTGAAGGTCACATGTATATATACACTGATTTAACAGCTCTATTCACCCTTTGCTAGAACAATGCTGCTAGCAGAATGACAGCGGTTTAGTAAAGCTTCACACTTTCAAGGAAAGCTTTCTGATCCCTTCTGTTTAAAGGACTGTTTAAAGTTCCTTATATTAAAAGGAAACAGAACTTTGTAACTTCATTATTTTGTGAAAATAAAAGCACTCTCAACTCCCATTTCACCTTGGACACTATTAAGATTCCAAATGTGTCACAAATGTTGCCATATAGTACACCATAGTGATTGCAGCATTAGATTTGACACTTTCAGATTGTTAATTTCTTGGTTTAAATCATGTTGGGGATTTTTTTTTTTAGTACAGATAACCAGTTCAAATAGTTCAGTGTCTCTGGTTCTTTCAGCTGTTAAAAAGCTGTCTGCTCAGATTCTTTGTAGACTGAAGTCTTATAACCCCTTCACAAGAACAGGGCTTAGGAAAGCTGATTTTAGGTGCACGTCTCTCCTCCATACTCTTGTTCATTGTACTGTATGCTTTTCTGCTTGACGCATGTCAGTAGTGATTTCAAAGGTAAGAAGGCTTCCTTTTCTCATGAAAAGCCACTTAGATTTTGGCAATTTGTAACCTATTGAAATATAACCTTTAGTATTAGTGTCCTGTGCCTTTGAGGTGGCTCTCGGAAGCCCAGGTCTTTCTGTTGGTTCTGTGCATTCCCAGCTAAGAAGGTTAGTTTTGCTGACTCACCTTTTATGTCTTCTGACTTACTGTGTGTCTGGAACTAACGTTCATTTTGGCTATGTGATGCTGGTTGATTTCTTGTCTTAAAATGTTTCACAAAACCAGTAAGTTTCTTTTATTTCTGTGGGATATATTTGATAAGAAGTAACGCCATTTCACATTCTTCTTTTGTCAGTACACAAAAATTATGTCGTAAGTGATGACTTCTAACAGTCCCACATTCAGTTTTTCACAAGGTTCCGATCTGACTTTGATTTCTTTAGTGGTTTCAGCAATCTCTTACGACAGAAGAATGTTATATGTGACCCAGTAGTGTTGTGCTCTTTGTAGTCCACAAGGCAACAAATGCACTTAAAAAACTAAACTCTGAAAACATTAATTATAGGTATAGGCAAAGGTCACTTTCTCTGTCAAATTCCTCTCTGTATCCTATTTCTAAATAAAGAAATTATAAAGCAGCATGCAATTTGTGAAGTCTAGTGACAATGTTTATTTTTTATATAAATTAGACTGTAAGGGTTCAATTTTGGAAATGGATGGAAAAATTTCAGTGAGCAGAATTCCCTACCCACTTAATAAAAATGGAAGTCTCTCCTAGTATATTGTGTAATAACAACCACAACAAATCCAGAAACATTATTGTGCTCACTGTCAGTATCTCCATGTGGAATTACCTTCTGATTGTAAAATGGCAGCACAGTCTCTCTGCACTTTTACAGTAACCAAGCTGGGACCTAAATTGGTATTCTACCACTTTCATTTAAATTCTAGAAATTATATAAAATAAATCGATTGACACCTTTTGATATTTTTTCAAGCCCTGAATGTTGAATTAAAATGTGGAACTTCTTAATTATGTCAAATGCTGTCATGAAGAGATCACTTGAAAGCAATTCAGATATTACAGAGAAGGGTATAACTTAATCAGCTTATTATTTCTTTCACTTAACTTGAGTTCTACTGTGAAATTGCTTTAATAGCTTTGTTGCCATTTTAAATGTTTTACGGGCTTTTCTTCTGCACAGAAATTTTAGTCACCATATTTAATTTAGAAATCTTTCCTCAATGAAATTAGTATTTATAGAAGTTGGCATCCTTGTAGGCAAAATTCTATGTTTATTCTCAGGACAGATGTAGCATAGACAAGAAGAATGTAGTGCTATTGTTAGATAGGCATGGTCATCTGGATCAAGCTGCATCAAAGTCATCACCACAGCCCCTGGAAATGGCAGCACTGTGTCTGCATTGTGCAGGTGCTCTCAAACCATGTCCTGGCAAAGTCAACTGAGACGACTGGCTGTGCACTGAAGGAAAGGGGAAGCATTTACTTGTTTCTTCTACTAGCAAAGGTTTGGGGGCAGTAGCCTATGGCAAGGGATAGTAACAAGAGACGGTAAATTATGGGTACCTGTCCTAGTATGCTTCCTTGCAACATGAATGTGAATCATGACCTGAACTTCCATTTCACTTGTTCAATGATACTTGAATCTTATTTTGGAATAGAAGAACAACTTCTAGCATTACAAATATGCTCATTTTTTTCTGCAGGTTTGCAGTATGGGTTGTGATGCAGGTTGTCTATACCACTGTAACTTCTGCCTTATTCTAAATTGCTGAAAATTATGCTAAGCTATGGACAATGGAGGTTTAGGGTCTTTCCACAGTAGATAAAAGGATTTGTGCGAACTATGTGATAACTGACGTGTAAAAAAACCTAATGGTTATATGGTATGTACACGGCCTATTTTTCTATAGCCGACATAATTTTGTTTGTCTTTAAGGTAGCATTTACAAGTAATTATCATCATGCATTTTGAAATGTTAGCTTCTGCGCAAGAACTGGTCTACCTGCTTTGTCAATTTTGGTTTGACTTAAAAGGGCACTATTACACCAGTATTTGAACCAGTGCTAGTCTGCATAGATGTTGATGACATGTGGGTAGACCTGCTATCCAGAAGGTGGATAAAGGGACAGATACACTCCTCAGCTAGAAGTTAGCACACCTGATGCAGAGCCTCAGGTTGGTAAATGTGTGATGAGGTGCAGAATCAGCCAGTGTAGCTCCAACTATGACTGGCGTGGTTTAAGGTGAACTTTGACCTTGCCCTGAAGAAATGAGGAGGACTTACACATTCTGTCTTGTTGGCTCTGATGCAAGGGGAATAACTTCCAGCCAAGAGATGGCAACATGCAGCTTTAGGGCAGTGACACTGCCTAAGGCAGTGTCTGGGCAGTAACTTCTCCAGACAGCTGCTAAAAATCTAGTTTATATTTGTTAGTTTTGTACCATAAAAATGTAGATATAAACTCATAAACTCAAAGAAGCAGTGCAAACTACACAGGTGTAAGCCAGATTAGATGTAACTCAAGAATGTAGTAATATTCATGCATAATACTTCAAAATATCATTCATTAAGCCCATGCAAGTCACAGAGAAATTTGGGGGGAAGAAAGGGTACTACATTACAAAAATTACTAAGCCCCACTGTCTAAATCAGCTCAGGTACTAGAAGAATAAATGTCATGGAAAGTCAATAAGACTTAGCTCCTGAGTAACCCATGTTATTTTAAATGTCATGCTCTGTGCTAAATAGTGACTCATTTTGTACGTTACTGAATCTTCTTGGGAAATGATCTGGATTAAACTAATGCCTGTGAAACGAGCAGTCACTCCCTGGCCATCCATTTCTGATTTTTTGATTCTTTAAATATTGATACCCCTTTAAGGGGTCTAAGAGAAAAAATGGCTCATAAACTAAAGGTGACCTGAATGCCTAGTAAAGATCTATGGCAAAGAAACCAAAGGTGTTAAACATCGTATGAATTCTGACACAGGAATATTACGTACAGAGGCAGAGACACTTGCAGCTCTTAAGTGTTGTTCAGGTCTGAAAGAGGGTTTCATATATACTTACAATTTTCCAGGAAATATTTCATTGAAGTTGTATTTATGCTAAAATAGACATCTTTAATTTATTGAGCTGAATACTATAGTGTTTTCCAGTTTTTCCTCTCTCTAAACTCTGCTTAAGTGTCCTCAAAGTAACACAGATGGTTTTGATTGTCAAATACTTAGTCGTTAACTTTGAATTCCAGGTTGTTTTCTAGAGGAAAGTTATTTTTCTGGTTCTGTCAGAACAAACAACATCAGATTGTGTGTGTGCTGATCTCTACTCTTCCTTCCTGTTAGTCTTGTACTCAGTGCAATCAATGGCTCAGTCTAACACATACAGGAAGCAGTAGGAGTTATTCTATTGATTAATAGGAGCTGGACTTCTCAAAGAAAAAGAAAATCATTCTCTGAGATCAGAATCTGGCATCCAGTTTCCTTCCTACAATTTTAAGTATCTTTCCTGACTTTTTTTGTGAACATAAGAGAGATTTTAGAGAACCATCTTTAAGTCTACAACGGGAGTTGAAGAAGCAGAAATATTTTGTCTTGTTTCTATTCTAGCTAGATACATGCTTGATCATAGTGTTCTGTATGACACCATAGAAATGATCTGGCAGTTAATAACTGTTTCAAAAGCTGTGTACTTTGGCTGTAAATAGCATTCCACATGGAAAATTGGCACAGCAGGTGTCAGCTCAGGATACTCAGAATTCTTCCTCCCTCTGCTACTGAATCAGGCACAGGAAACATTGTAAGGATTTTGTGGTTTCATGTTCCACTGTGCTGTTTTTCATTCTTGTTACTCCTATTTTACCTCCCATCCAGCCCTCCACAAGTTTCTTAAATGAATGAGGTTCTACAAAAATGCAAGGAGGAGGACTATGCAAACTGCAGGCTTGGTAGTGTCACCTCAGTCCCTGAAGAGATTATGGAGCAAGTCATGTTGGAAGTTACTTCCCAGACATTTGAAGGGTGAGGAGATAATTGAGAACAGCACAGATTTACCCTGACAAATGATGCCTGACCAACTCTTTATGTTCTAGAATGAAATGAGTGCTCTGTGGTTGAAGGAATAGCTGTGGATGTTTACCTTGACAAGGCTTCTGACATGGTCTCCCAAACATCTTTGTAGCTAAACTGGTGAGACATAGATCAGGTAGTAGACAAAAAATTGGACTGTTGGCTCAAAGAGGAGTGATCAATGGTTTGGAATAAAACTGGCAGGCAACTACAAGTAACCTTCCACTGTGATCTGTACTGGGGCTTATACTGTTGAATATCTCCATCAGCATGAAGGCGCAATGTGCACCCTTAGAAAGTTCGTGAATGATGCCAAATTGTGTGTGTGGGAGGGGAGCAGCTGATTATGCTAGATTGGAGCAGAGCTTCCATACAGAGGGACCTCAACAAGTGGGAGGAATGGGCTGGTAGAAGCCTCATCATGTTCATAATGCAAACACACTGTTCTGCCAAGACAGATTAGTACAGGCTGGGGGCCAACTGGCTAGAAAGCAGCTCTGCAGAAAGACCTGGGGGGGTCCTGGTGGGCAAGGAGGTCAGCAGGAGTCAGCTGGAACACCCTCAGAGCAATGAAAGTCAATTGCGTACTGAGCTGCCTTGTCAAGACTGTAGCCAGCAAGCTCTATTAATTGCTTACAGGACCCTATGTGAAGAAGTGTATTCAGTTTTGACCGCCTGTGCAAGAGAGGGATGAATGAACTGGAGGAAGTCCAGCAGAGAGTGAGTAAGATGGTTAGGGAGCTGCAGCATATGAAAATTAAAGAAAGTTAAGGCAGTGAAAGGTAAAGTTGAGAGTACTGTGCTTGTTTGCCCTGGAGAAGTTAAGGCTAAGGGAGGATCTAACCGCCGTCTTCCACTACCTCGAGAAGGGATATAGAGAGGATGGAATGAGAACTGCACAGCAAAATGGCAAGATGCAATGGATACAAGTTGCTACATAGAAAATTCAAAGGCATTAGGAAAATTTCTTAGACAGTTAGGTAGTTAGGTACTTTTATTTCACAGGGAGGGTGCTTAAGTGCTGGAACAGGTTGACCAGAGAGGTTGTGGGGTCTCCATCCTTGCAGATACTATAACTTGTTAAGTCCCTGAGCAACCGATTTCACTGTGGAACTCACCATGTTTTGAGGAGGAGGTTGGGCTTGTCAATCTTCGAGGTCTTTTCCAACCTAAACTATTTTATACTTATCCCATTCTATAATAAGTCTTCACCTCTGGACGCGACATCCTTCTGAAATGTAGGAGAGATGTAGTGAGATGGGAAAGAAACATGAGGTTTGGAAGTTATTCTGTGGCCTTTCATAGAAGATTTTTTAGATCTGAGGTTAGTCCTTCAGTCAGCTCTCCTCCTGATTTCCATGGGTATATTGATCCTTAGAAGTAACACAGAGCTCTGTTAATGCCTGAATAGCAGCATGCCTGGCGTATGGGACACAAGACTGCCACTCTGAGCTGGCTTTTGTACTTGACCATCCTGCTGAGTTGATAATGTACAAGTCACTAGTTTGTTTTCCCCTCCCAATCCTTCCCTATTTAGACTGCAAACTTTTTGCATCAGGAAGTGAGTTTTCACTAGCTGTTCAGCTATTTCACTAGCATGCCAGGACCTCATATTAGGTAGGCCTGTAAGTGCTTTTTTTTGTAAAACACCATCTGAGGTGAGCAATGCTGTAAAAACGCAAAGTGTTACAGCTGGAGTTTCCATCAGACTACATTTGTTGTGTAACACTGAAAGAAAATGAAAGTCCTCAATGCTGTACTGCTCCCAGTAAGAGACTTAAAAACACTTCTATTATGAATGGAAATGTTAGCAACGTTGACTGGAGATGGGGATTGAATTAGAGTAATCTGGGAAGAGAGAGGCTGAAGAGTCTTGTTACAGTTGATTTAGGGCTGAAATCCTTATGCAGCTCAGTGGAAGACTTTGTGTTGATTCTCTAGTGTTGATTCTGTAGTGTTAATTCCCGCAGGATACTGTGAACCCTTGACTTCCAATTAATGTTGATGTAAAGTGCTTACAGGATTTATGAGCTAGAATTAAGAAAAATAACTGATGTGGACTGCTGCTGTAGGCTTTTGAGAGTCTCTTGTAGCCAACTTTGCTGCCACTAGAATTGTTTCTGGCAACGTACTGCAGCTTCCTTTCTTTCCTTTTCCAGAATGGAAGGAAATGTCTGATCATGACATGTGCATGTGTTTCCTGCAGCTTCTTACAGAGACAGCTGGGTCTACTGTTGAAATGAGTTCAGAGACCAAGTGAATAGTTCCAGCTGTGTTGCAACCCATGAGGCAAGAGAAGAGCAACCATAAAGCCCACTCCATGGCCAGGGTCAGGTTAACTCACTTTTGGAAGAGTATCTCCAGCTGCCACACAAGTGATTTAGTAGCTCTGTGTTACTACTTTCTGCTAGGCCATCCAACTGTGGGTACAACTGGGACATGATACGGTGCTTCAGCAGTGTTAAATGCCTGAACAGCCCCCCTTGGCTCCCGCACACAATGGCTGCTGAGCTGATTTCTGACCATTGGATGAGACTGTGAACTGTGTTTGCTGATTTCCTTACCTTTCCCAAATTGAATGCCTACATCTGAGACAGCTCAGGATGGGGCTGAAGCTTTTAAAAATATTTGTTCCTAGTAATTATTTGTCAGAATTCACCCTTTTCTTTACAAAAATAAAGAAAAAAGAAGAAAGGATTCTTACCTACTGAGAGTATAAAGCTGTGATTTAAATTACTCTGGAGATGGTATTTCTAAAATAAATACTAGTCTTAGACTTATACTAACTTGTCCTTTGCTCAGTTTTGCTCTGATAGAGCTACTATGAACATATGGCAGGTGACTCAAAAAGCTTTGAATTTTATTTTGTTACTGCCCCTGCTTGTCTCATTATTCCTCATGAAGTTCCAGGATGTGATCTATGAGTAATTTGTAATTATATGCAACTAGAAAGGTAATGCTGGTCTTGCAGATAAATCACAGGACTTGATGGCAGGAGATGTAGGTTATTTCAGCTTCATTACCTTTGTGGCCTCCAGCAAATCACTAGATTTTGGTGTCTCTCAGTACCTATCTGCTTAAGTGGGCTCAGAAGCCTTGTCACGTACAACAGAGACTCAACATTTATACAGATGTGGTGAACTTTTAATGGACTGTTGTGTGGAAGTTAATGATACGATTTTGTAAGTCTCAACCCAAAATTTAGAGCTCACCCAGGCAGCATGTTTCTGGTGAAAACATTGCTGCTCTTAGTTCTGTTGTTTGGAAATTGGATTAAAGTGCATGCAAGGGAGGAAAAATAGCAACAATGCTTGAAGTCTAGGAAGAGATACGGCATAATGCAGCTTCTGCCTTCTGCCTATTGTAGCAATTGCTGTCTGTAGTAACAATAACTGTTTTTATGATGGTGAGTATTATAGCGTAGCTTCAGAAGAGGAACTTAAATCTTTCTGAAATTAACAGGCTATAATCTGAGTACCTTGACTAAATACATAGTTGAGAAAAGGTCTCTTCCAATAGCAAATTTTCTGACAGAAAATTCTTGACCTGTGATAACCCTGAGAAAAATGATCTACAGCTTAATCCTGCACACAAAATAGATTCATAGATGGCCAGAAGTAACCTGATGCCTTTATCAAAGACAACATTCCTATTGATCAAGGATTTTTTTCGTTGGTCCATTTTGTTGTAGACTATAACTGCTCTGCACAGTGACACCTGGGAAACAGCTAAGTAAAAAGAGACTATTATAAAGCATAATCTATCATTTTTCCTTTTTTGTTGAAACACATTTGTTATAACGTAGCTTATTGTTATGTTCACTGAAAAAGAAATATCTGTGCACATACTTCTGTAAAATTTAGTTGGACTTTTATGAGTAGTGTATTTTTATGTGATAAAGACAGGGAGATAAAGTGATAAAGAGAGGCAGAAAGATCAGTTGAACTATACTGATCTCAAACTGTACGCTGGAGTCACAGGTCCATTTAACTGCAGTATGGAGAATTCTGATTCCTGAATACATTTTCTTTGGTGTGATGATTTTTAAATAAGCCTTTAAAGTTTCTGTATTTTTCAGGATTCTGTAGTTTTCTTAAAAGTATATAGGACTAATGGATTGACTTGTAGCATACAAAAGGCTGAGTAAAATTTTTTCCTTAAGCTTATGATTCTTGTACCTTTATGTGCCTGTCCTTCTAGTTCATTGAAATTTGTGTTGATAAAAGTTGAATATGAGCATGCATACTAACCTTAGTGTCCTTGACATATTCACACTCTACAAGGGTATCTGCTGTTTTTTACAACTGGTCTGATTAATTTCAGTGGAACTTGTCACAAGACTCAAGATTTTTGATGGGTTTAGCAGCTTTTAGATTGATTCTAAAATAGTGCAATCCACTTAACTTCCGTATGCAGTTTGACATGAATACTGTTCTAAGCTTTAACATAGAATAGCATAGCTGTGTGCAGTTCATCAGCTGCTGTGTCCCACTCCATGTGTTTGCTTGTGATTCCTATGTCTCCCTTTAATTGTTTGATTAACTAATGGGAGGTGTTACTGGTGTTTGTCAAGTGCTTTGAAATCCATGTATGAATGGTGTTGGAAAAGTGAAAAGCTGTTCTTTGGCAATGCCAGGAAAAACAGGACTTGCTTTAAACGTGGCCCATGGAGTTATCCTCAGTCACTCCCTTATCATTACTTGGCTTTATGAAAAAATAAATAAAACAATGGGGTATGACTTGGCTCATTAAAAACATATTTCGTTATTAAGCATCCTGTAAAGAACATACTGTAATATCAATTACTGGCTTCAGCAGTTTTGGGAAATGGGAGCGTCAAAGTACATAAAAGCCAATATGCACCAATGGTATAGCCATTGATTTTCATAGGACTATGGGAGTCAAAAATGGAAATTGATATTGCAGTGATGTCCTGGGTAATTGACCATTTAAGTGATTCAGTAGTAGTCCTGTAGGTAAGGGAAGAGGTGCCCTTCTTTGGTGCCTGTTCCATATTAATGAGTTTCATACTTAGTCTTTTATGCCTGTTTCATTTATAGTAGAGCTCTAAGTACCTGATCTTGACTTGAGAGTACTTGGCATCTTGCAGGATCAGGAATTGTGCCTGCCGAAGCTTGCTGCATTTAATTTAATTGTATCATTTTATTCACTGTTACTCACTCCATCTATCCCAAGGGGAATGTAGAGAAAGGAAAAGGGAAAGGAGAGAATGCCAGTATACTATAATAGCAGAAACAAGGAACTAATTTTAAACTGCTTTGAAACATGCTTTCTGTATGCAATGTGGTACTCCCAAGTGGCGAAGAGCTTAACTATTGAGAACTGCAATAAATTTTGGTTTTCTTCCAGTGGCATAACATACTGTATTGATAACACCTACTTACAAGCACTGTCTAAAATAGGTTTTCTAACCTAGGCAAACTGTCAGGTGGATAGAACCCAAAAACCCAGAAATCCTTATTATGATCATAATTTATACTGAGGGTCATACAGAGGGTTAATAAAAGACTTAATAGATATTTGAGTAAAAGGCAAATCAGCAATTACAGTCCAATGGGTTGCTTATGAACATTGCCTTTAACTATCCATTAAACCTTCTAATGATGTCAGCTGTAATATGTAAATCTTATAACTATTCTGGCTTTATAACATGTTATAGTCATTTAAGCTTTATAAAATATTTATAAATGGAAACTTATTACAAGCGCAGACCATATTTGATGTCTTTGATTTTCACTCTCCAGCATGCTGCTTATTTTGCAGGTCAATATTGTTTTATTGCTTCCTTGTATTCCCCCACCTGCCTGTATGTAAGAAAACAGGATTTTCTTTAGATTAGTATCCCCATGCTACTGTGGAATTGTGCAAATGTGTTTAATTACACATGCAAATGTTATGAATGCCTTCCAAAAGATCAGCTCAGGAAATGCCAGAATGAATGTTACCTGCCCCAAAGGAGACACATGCAACCCTGATCCAAAGGACTCCCATCTCACAGCATATGAAATAGGGAGTTAAGCCTCTGTGTGGTGTTGTACATGAAGCATTGTTCCTCCTCTTCCTCCTGTGCCATGACATCCTACCATATGGCAGGACCAGCATGATGGTATGGGTGGAAGGAAGATCCAGGCTCAGTGATGTATCAGTTGGTGGATTTGCTGTTAGCCCACTTCGAAGCAGGAGAGTGTTTTTGAAGCAGATCTCCCAGTTGTCAACAGTTGCTGTGCATTTTTTTGCATCATAGAACAGTTGCAGTCTGAGTGAGCTAGATTGCTTTCAGAGGAAACTAAACCAGAAGATCCACTGCGGGTATGTACCAAGTATGCCCCAATCCCTAATAATGAGGACTGCAACCATGAATTGCCCTCAGCACCATGAAATTTTCCAGCGTGAATCGAATGCAAACCAAGAAAAGGCTCTTGGACACTTGAGAGTTTGTGCAACACCCAGGAACTACTTCTAGTGCTATATAAAGGCCCATATGGCAAGTATGCCTTGATGTTTGCTGCTGTTGACCACCTTGAAATTTGCTTCTTTTTTCTTTTCTGGGACAAGTCCTACCTTGATATTATTTTCTTTCTTTATAAGCACTATCTTGTGTTGCAGTCTGCCTTTGCTGAACCTAGTTCTGAACAGAACCTTGGTCTCTTTTACAATATCTGTCTTTTTTCCCATCTTGTTATTATTTCGGCCCACTCCTTGCTGTCTTTCCAGGTGGAAATGTCTTCCTACTTCAGCCTCCCAGAAAGTCCAACAAAGTACATGCTGCAGCCCCAGGAATATAATGATGTTTATTATCTTGTACTAAAGCTGAAAAGTTCTCCAGTGGCAGAATAACCCAGAGGCAGAACAAAGAGCTTGCTAACATCAGGATAGCTTCTAGGTGCAAGGGGGCTGGCAGTCAGTGGTGTACAAAGCACTGGAAGATGAAGGTTCTCTTGATAACAATAACTACACTTTCAGGGAAACAGAGTGGATATACCCCTGCTAAGGAGATCTGAACAGCTTTTCAGGTGGGACCACACCTCTGAGGCTGCTGTCCACTTGGATGCTTGTGCCCTGGGTCCTGGGATCATCAGGCAGGGGTCCTGGAGGAGAACTCAGCCTCTAATGCCACTCCAAGGAAAGCGGAATCGCACAAATGACTCCCATGAAAAGCTGTCAACATTGAGAGGTATTTCTTTTACCTGCTCTATGCTGTGGCTAGTATCAAGTCCCCTGTGTCAGACTTAGTGTTTTCATTTTAGGTAAGCACAGCAACACTTAGGATCCCACCTCCTCCCCATGAAAACAAGGACAACTGCAGGCTGGGTTTGTTTCAGAAATCAAGCCAAGGGTTTATCTTGATCTGCTGTTACATTAGAAAACTACAAAGTTTTCTGTCTCCATTAGTATTTTACCCTTAATTTCAACTTCATTCTAATGAAGGCAAACTGTGAGAACAGTACCAGCCTTAATGTTAGTACATAGACTATGTGTTTATTTTAGGTGACTAGCCATAATTAAGACTTGGCTTGTTTTCTTCCTCCTTCTTGGCCTGTGTGATAATGAACAAACAATTCTGATGAGCCATTTATCAAACTTCCTTGTAATTCTAAAGTAGAATAAAACCCAGGTAATTTAAAATTATTTTAAAAATTGAAATGAAACATATTTTCTTTTGAAAATACATCTTTTTTAAAAACACCTTTAAAACATGAGTATATACTAAGCCCTGACTTTAGTAAAAAATACTTTTAGTTATTTTTATGCATTAAAAATTTATTATATTGCTGTCAATGTTTTCAATGGCTGAACCACTGCAGTCACTAAGTGTTTGAAACCATAGGTTACTGAGGCTATATAATACAGAATTAGTTTTTCTCTGCAGACACAAAAAAATGATCCCTTATTTTTGCATTTTCAAATAGTTCAGTTCAATAATTACTGAACTCCAAGCTGAGAAACTGACCTGTGCTGAAAAAGCAAAAAACCCTTGATTTTCTCTCTCCAACTGTTGATAGAATAGGAGGATCATATCTACTAATTAAACAGTTGGAAGCAACAGCTGTAAGAGACAATCAGATTAGTTTGCTAATTTTAGATTAGTAAAGCCTTCTTTATCAATTACAAAATTTTGAAAAGAAAATGAGTTGACAAACGTTTTTCTTCACATATACAGCAGACTGAAGATTATTACTTATAAAATAGCATCAAATGCTGTGTTATGCATTTGGGGTGAATTAGAATTTTTAATCTTAATTCAATTTGACAGAAGTTACACAGAAGCAGACATTTAATAATCAAGACAGATGCTATTCACAAGAATCTGACTCTAAGACCCTGAAGAGGCAAAATAATTGTGTATTACTCAAATAAGGTCTTAAATTAATTTCTTTTTGTCAGCAAAGAGAAAATAACAATGCATGCCACCAATGAAAATTAACTAAGTAAAGAATACAATTGCAAAACAAAAGTAATGATTATTTAAGGTTTTTCTACTTGGTGATTCAAGTTATCATTAAAATCTGTGACTATCAGCATAGCTACACATTATCAGTAATTCAAAGGCAGCAGCATAAGTTTCTTTACTCTTCAGACAGTCTCAGTATTCAAAGATAGAAATTTCTGTGGCAAGATGGGAAATAGAAGAAAGATTCTGTTGAAGGAGACTGACAATTATGTTTTCAGTAATTCCTCAGTGGTAAAATGCTTACTAAGCAGTTAAAGCTGAATTTAAATGTTCTTACATATATTGAAATGCTAACTTACTCTACAGGAAATCACATTCATTGCAGTGTCTTGTTCAGTAATGTGGTAGTTAGTCAGTCTAAGACTATGGATGGTCTTTTGCTTTTTTAGTTTCTTCTTTCTTACTCCTGATAAGACTTTCTCTGTATTTTTAACTTGAAGTAGATAAAAATAAACTGACCACCATAGGGAAACTGAGCCAACAAAAGCAGTTTACCTTTGGACATGAACTTCATGGAGAAACAACAACAAGTGCCCTCAGAAGACCATTAATTTGGACTGTAAAGGCTGAACTATATTTTTAATTGTAGCATTTTTAAATTCTGTGCTGTTACTTCAGGTAGTTTCTCAATGGATTTAAATGGTATGTGATGAATAAAATATTGATTTGTGGTTTCAGATGACAGATGCTTCTAAATCTGAACAAACATAACTAATATGAAATTCAAATTCTGATCAAACAAAAAATTAATATGAATTTCATATTTTCTTGCTTTTAATAAGCACAGATGTCTTGCCAGTGGCTCAGGCTCTGTCAAGCATTGCTGCATCACTTTTTGTGGGCTCAGACATAAAGGCATAGAGTTCTTTCTATATATGTGCCTTGCATGCAGAATCAAACTGGTTGATATTCAGGCATAACTCATGTTGATTTTCTTGAATGGCAATCGTGGTCCTAATGTGAAAATCCTGAAACTCTTTGCTTTTCTAGTACAATATGCATTTAGTAATTTAGGACCAGAAGGGTCCTAGCTTATCAGTGAATCATGTTCCCTAGTCTTGCAGGCAATTTGGTCATATAATCCCTTTAACAGACTGAGTCAGCTTTGTGCCTCTTACTGCTTGACAATGGGTAAAGAAGATAAAATTCCTGATACTTCTTTTATCTTCTACCAGGTTACTGAAGATAAATAACGCCCTAGCCTAAATGAAGTATCAGTTTAGTGAACAATTAAGTGTATGAACACAAGAATTGCCATGTAGGTAAAAATATTGTGTGTCTATTCCAGTATCCTAGGTTTGACAATGTCCTGTTCCCAAGTGAAGTTTAAGACACTCTTTTCTGAATCATTGCACCTTCCTCTGGGGGAGGCCTTTTTCTAATTGCTGTCAGTGAGAAATCTACCCAAACATGAGGTTTAATTTTTTTTTTTACTCCTGCTATATAACTTGTATGTTCATCCTGTTTCTATAAACATTTAAGTTTTGCCTTTAATGCCTTACAGTGATGAGTTTCAAAGGTTAACCTGACAATTTTTATATTTCAAATATTTCTGCCTTTTACCTTCACTACTTCACTGAGTGAATGTATACCAAACCCTGACTTACTGGGGCTATACCATTAATTATTTCATATATCTCCATCATATGTCTTCTTGTTGGCATCTTGCTGAAGCACTTTCCTCCATTATCTTTGAAATAAGATGCCCAGAACTAAAGGCACTATTTCAGCTGAAGGCATACTAATGACTAGAATAAAATGGTATGCTAACATAATTTTTACTCTTTTCTGTATCATTCCATCACAGAAAATAATCTCAAGAAATCCTCTTTTTCCCACCTTCTCCCATAATCCTAACACATTGTTTGCCTCTTTATTGGCAGTTGTGTGTTGATCAGAAGCTTTTGCATTCAGTCTGTTTACAGTAGTGCTCCTGTCTCTTTCCTGAAAGGTTCTAATTAATACAGAATTTATCAGTGTCTAAGTAATTCAGACAGGATTAATGTATAGTGAACTATGTCTGGTTTAAAATCCTCATGTGTTGGATTGCTGAGTGGACTGGTGAAAGCATGTAGTGCCTTTCAGTTCTAAGGCAGTTTGATATGGTAATGACCAAAAATTTTCACCAATGTGAAGGGAGTTTGGCATGGTATCATCTTTTTTCATAATTGGTATGTTTTTAGGAAATCTTAACCAAGAGGCCAAGGCTGGCATGAAGTAGGGCCTGTACAGGTGTCTCTGAGAGGTGGGCCAGAGTGAAAAAGCTGACACTGCTGCTCGCTCTGCATTATTAATTCTAAAACAGCCCTGGGGAAGGGCAGGGAAGTATCTTCTTTTTGTCAGTCATGGATTTAAATGATATTTCTGCCCTCCCCAAAGTGATGTCCTGAGTGTCTTTTGCTCCTTGGGTCAGGAAGTCAGACAACTATGTTATATCATTCCTTTAATAACCTAACCAAACACAGCCTAAAGATGTGCTGGTGACTGTGGCCATGGCCAAAGGATCCAGCAGTAATAATACATTCTGATTAGGAGGCACCTATGCCTAAGGATTGTAGCTTCATTAGCCGCAATTAGCATGAATATGCAACAAGCTGAAATATGCCCAAGAGCACAAGATGAGAAAAATCTGATGAAAATCACCATTTACATCCCATTGCCTCAAAACACTTAAAATGGACAATAAGTATATGTCTGTACAGGAGCAGTACAGTGTACAGCATATTGCCTGGTTGAGTCCTGACATGCATATAGATATAGAAATCTCATTTCATGCAAGAATCTACACACTGTATTCAAAGAGTGAAACAGACACAACACACTGGGTACATGAATTATCAATATATGAGGAGTTACCTATCATTTTATCTTGATTTAGATAGTAGATATGTAGTAGATTGATATATCTAGTACATGTACACATATATTAGATGCAGGAGTAAAATAAAAAAAAGTCTTTGCCTAGTATATGTCTGAAATCTTATTAATTGCACAAATTTTATCTAGACAGCACTATGTGTGATGGAAAAATAATTTATTCCTTCCAGAAGTTCCAAGTGCAAAGCAATAAAAAATCTGGGGGTTTACTACGTACTTTCTGTGATTATAAAAGAATCTTCACCTATTGCATGAGTCAACCTGTCATGACAAGTCTTACCAGAAATCACTATTACTTACAAGTTCAGCATTCATCTCCAGTGTTCCCTTCTTACAGTAACAGTCCATGCAAGACTCATCCTAGACATATGGCATTGGAAAGACATTACTCTGTCTTCGTACTGGAGTTGTTCAGAACTCTGCCACCAATCACCATTAGTAATAATGTCTGTCCCATTTGGAGGATCTGAAGAGGGCCAGGGCTTTTCTGTGTTTACTGTTGCGTAGGACTGGTAGGAGAGTGTCTGGCTTCTACAGCCTAAGGTTGAAGTTGCCAAGGGAGAAATGGAGAAGCATGTAAATATCCAAAACAAATGACCATTAGATGTGTACAGTACACACATGCATGAATCAGGGCACACATTTTTGCTAGTTTAACTAGAGAAACCAGCCATTTAGTTTAGTTACATGTTAGCTAATTTCTTCTGGGCATTGTGGCAGAAGTGGGTAACGATAACAAAGGGATGATCCAGGTGCTGCTGCTCTAACCTCATGGGAATTTAAATCTCTGTGTCGGATAGACAAATTCTAGAATTGTAAAACACTTTTATTGAAAGAGACCTCCAGAGGTTATCAGTGTCATTCCCTTGTCCCAGTCTTCTCTGGGTTTGAATCCACAGAAGGACCTGGCTATATTGACAGTCCTCATACAAACCGAGATTGGTTCTTTCATTGCTCTTAACTCCATGTACTCTGTTCATCTTAATTATGTGAAGCGTAGGTGCCCGAACTAGTAATTTTTCATGATGCTGAAAGACTCATTTAGCATACTGAATAAGCAAAAAGCAGCTCTCTTTCTCCGTTTCTCCTGCTGCTTGCATTGTTTCTGTAGCTGATGTGGTGTCAGCCAGCTACTATGGTTTTGTTTGTCTTGATTTTTATGAGTTCATCTTTAGATTGGCTCGCTGCACAGCAAATGCTGTAGCCACAGTTTCTAGTGATATATTTAAAAATTCTAATTCAGTCTTGCTACTGCTCGATATGTCTGCAAACTGTCAAATTGATCATAGCATTCTCATCACTCAGCAGTCTTCTGTGTAAGGCCAACATGTTGCAGCACTTGAGCAGCTTTCATCTTTTCAAACTACTTGTTTCTGCTTAGATACATTCTGCATGGAACTCAGAATTTATCAGTGGTTTTATAAGAAGGTAATAAAATCTCAGGAGAAATTTATGTTTATTTCTGTTTTATTGTGTCTTCTGTTGTGATTATAAAATACAGAATCTACTATTCCTTATATTGAGGAACAGGGATTTTAAAATAATGTTAATCTGAAGTTTATAGGAGAAGTTTTTGATGCTTTTTCCATTTTAAATGCATTTTCAGTTTTTCTGTGGGATTGGAGTTATTTATGATGTTCCTCTTTTCCTTATCACGGAGTGTGAGGCTCTCAAGGTGTTACGGAGCTGCATTTCCACTTTTTTTCCTACATGGACTTAGTGTACCTCCAATAAAGTTGCCTTTCATTTCAGTAGGTACCATTGCAATGAGAATCATCTCTCTGATTCTGAAACTGCTGAAAATAATTTGCTTTTATTCAGAGATTTGAAAGGACAACAGAATGCTATAAATAGACCTAAGAAGAAAGGCAGTACCAGATGCAACCATAATGTGAAAGAAGGGATGTTGCTGGATGACTGCTTTTGTATCATCTGACTAATACCACATGCTCCTCTTGGTCCACTGCTTTTCCCATACCCACAGTAGTTGATCTACCTTTGTGAAGGGTAGGGAGAGAAAAAGGAGTCAAGTACCATGCCCTGACTTTCCTCCACAACTAGTTTCACAGTGACAAGAAGCTCCTTGCTTTAGGGTCGGATGCTGAGCTATTAGAAATATTCTGCTCCCCACCCCCCCCGGCCCACCCCCCACTTTTTTTTTTTTCTGCAGCTATGTCTATTCTCTTTTTCTAGACAAAGATATGTTGTTGCAGGTGGATGTACCTTGTGGTTTAAGCTTCCTTTGTCCTCAGAGCAGCATAAAGAAATTTGTTGGAGTAATTTAGTGACAATAAATCATAATAGCCTGTGTCCTAGGGAAATGACACAGCCAGGTCTTGTTTCACCAATAGTAATGTTTAAATCAACTGAATTTGAAAGGGAGTAGAGCTATCAGAAGTATTACATTCCTGCACGTTTTGTGAGAACAGGTTGGCTGGTGAAGGAGGTGTAATCTCTAAGCGTTGGAATACCTTTGATTCAAATGTGTTCAGGCATCAATGTCAATCCATCTTGAGTGTTAGGTTTTCTTAATGCTAGTAATTGTACAAGTACATATTTTAAAACAGGGGGAATCACTAAATGGTGGTTAATTTTGATTGTAATTTATCATTGGAAGGCTGTGTCTGGGAATAATTGGATTCTCTGTCACTTTTTCCTTAATTACTTCTTTCTAAACTGGATAGCCTTTTGAATACAGCTTCTAAATATGGCACAAGAAATAACTGGTGAAATTGTAAAGGACCTTAATGGCCTTAAAAACTATTGAAAATTGTAATTCGAATTTATTTATTTGTAAATAAGAGTTTCTATTGCAGGACCTCAAGGCAGATAATCTCATGCTCCCTAAGAATCCTGTGCTTATTACCTCTCATACTTTAAAAGCAGATATGCACTTGGATCCTTATGTTTGATCCATTTTTCAAACTCACAGAAATCAGGTACATCATGATGCTTTCAGAATGTAAATATTTAATACACACTTCTTCCAGGAGATGGAACCATATTGATCCTGTGTTCTTAATCTTTACAACTTTATCATTTGTCTGACTGAAATTTAAAAGCTATCCTTTGTGTTTTTTGGAGTTCTCTTTCCATTTATGCTGAATGACTTGACTAAACTCCAGATCACTAGGACTGTAATTTATGTAATTCAGTTTCTCAGCCTCTTTCTATCTCCTCATTGAAACACTGTGTGGTTTGTTTCATTATTGAAATAGACTGCACTCCATAAATTACTGTTCAGTCTTTCAACAGGTAAGCTAAGGCTCCAAGTGTAAATGAAGGGAAAAATTCTGAGCTTCACGCACAGAAACTGTAATTCAAATAACAAAGCAAATATTTTCAGAAAGGACTAGTCACTAAACAGAGTAAAATCAAAGCTTCCAATGCTTTTTCTTTGTTGAGATTGTAAGTTAGGGTAATAAAAGCTTCAGTAATGAGGATCAATTAAATGAAGTCATATGCAGACCATAAGTACCAGAACATTCACCACCACTCTAATGAGAGGGCACTTGATTTTAGTAGAATGTGCTTTCTTTCTATGAAATTAATTATACATGGTTTTCATGTTTTAGATCTAGGATTTTTAATAAGTAGCAACTACACCTTACTTCTATTCAGGCGGATATTAATTATATGGTAGAGACCATAATTTTTGGTGTTATCAGTTGGTGACAAGACTTTGCCCAAATCAATCTGGAACAGACTTGCACCTTACTATAAAGCAAAGGAGTAGGTAGGGGGCATGTCATGTTTTAGAACAGTAGGCAATATAGAGAAGATTGGTGTGTAGCAAAAACTCTAAAACTGAAGTCACCCTGCACGGGGCTAGAACTGATTGTTCAGAAGCTAATAGTTTGCAGGTCCTTTTCCCTGGTGAGCATTACTAGAAGTTTACCATCACTATGCACTGAGGAGAATACAATACATTTTAACCAAAATTGTTGCTGAAAATGTCCAGTTTCTAACAGTAATCTATCCAACAGATACAGAGTTTCTTTCTGCAGATCTGTTTTTGCCATTATGTTTTTAATCCTATTTGTCCAGGACACGTACTTCAGTCCACCCTCGCAATTTCTGAGACACTGAATCATTTCATTTCCCTAAATCCCTCTGTGACTAGATGATGAATTCTTGCAAGCCAGTAATCTTGCACCATCTCCCTCGCTGAAGTAACATATTCAGTAAGAGGGAGACTTTAGATAAGATTGCTGCTTTTGCACCAAGTTTCTTGTGACCCAGATGTTCACATAGCTGACTTGGTTTGCAAAAGTGAATTCTGTTTCATGAAATTAATGGGAATAGGACATAATTCTGGTAGTTGTCTGGCTAGTTTGGTAATGGAAGTAGTGGAAAATGACATGTAAATAATTGAACTTCACATGCCTGTGTTATTACTTTGTTGTTGTTGTTGTAGCTTCATAGAGATAGAAAGGTGTGCTTGCTGCAGCTCTCTCCTTTTATAGCTAAGCTACTTTCCATTTAAAAAGTTAAAATGGTGATACAAACAGAGCAAAGAGATATAAATAGAGCGCTGTCTCTCAATATCCAGTAACAGATGTTTGGGGAAAAATAAAAGAAACAGGGCAACTACTGAATAATCTTTCCCTGGTGCCATCCAACCTTTCTGTAAATGGCAACTTAGGGACTTTCAGACCTGGATGTTTCATCTGTACCATGATGTTCAAAAGCCTTGATGTGCCATTACCTCTCTCTAATGCCTCTTTTACTTCTGGCTTCCACAACATCTCACGTGGAATTTAATTATGTTAAGAAGTGTTTCATTTTGTATGTTTTAGAACAGCTGCATGCTGAATTCACGAGCTACTTTCTCCCTACCAGTTATTTCGTAGAACTATACTGTACGCCTCTTCAGTCATCATTCATCCAAGCTCAAGAGTCTGACTAGTCTCTTCTCATACAGATGTTGCTCATACTTCCAATCATCATTGTTGCACATTTCCTTCTTTGGGTTCTCTTACATCCTTTCTGAGATGGGAAGATCAGGACTCCACACAGTGTTTAAAGTGTAGGCACACCATATATAAGTACAACAGTGAAAACTGTCCTTGCATCTGTTCTCAGTTTATTTTCTAAAAATGTGGCCTCCTAAGGGAAAAGAATGTTTGAGTACCTTGTCATGCCATTTACAAGGTCTTTACAGGGCATTTACATTAAAATCAGATGTGCAGTTCATCCAGGAAGACATTACTCCTTCGATCTCTTCTAATGCACCCTTTCCTGGTCTTAAAGAGTTTCAGAGCTCACAAATGGCCATGTTCTCTTCACTGGATATGACTGCCTCTGGAGCAGATACTTCTTTGAGCAGTACTTCCTTTAGCCCTTTCATGTCTGAGCCTTACAAACAGCTACTGCTGGCTGCTTGCTTGGTGTAACTGTTGCTCCCCATGTTAAGCATGTGCTTCCCAGCTACTACATGCCAGAAGTCTCTCCTTCTCCATTGCTTTGTTTATCTGGCTCCTCCTACTGCTTTCACATGCATGGAGTGCCATGCTCTTCCTTCACTACCTGCTCCCCTTTCAGGGTCTTCCACTTCTACGTTACTTTGCTTGTATTATTTTTCCCCTTCTCAACCTTTTTGAAATCAATGGTGAAGCATTTAATGTGATGGGAGATTGGAGGTCTGTGGCCCATTTTATCAAGCAGCATACAAACTTGATAGAAAAGATAATCTTAGTTCATAAGAGTTTACTATATAAGTTAAAGGTAAGAGGGGGCTGTGAGAACGGAAATGGAGCGGAGCAGTGAACTGTAAAAACTAGAGGTAGTCACAATAGCACTAAAAGCAGACATAGGTCCTAGTCTAACCTGGAGACCTATAGTACTGAAATGTGGTGTGTAAGGAATAGTCCTTGTGTTTATAATAGGCAGAATCAAACCTTTGATTCAGATACCACTACTCACTAAGGTAAGAGAGTGATAAAAGTGAGACAATATTTTCTTGTGCCTCAGACCCTTGTCCAAGTGAAGACTAAAAATAAAGTATCTGCAGCTACAGTAATAAAAATACTAAATAAACACACTAAATAAAAACACTAAATACACTGTAAGGTTAATAACAAGCACTCCCTATCATAGTGTTGTATTCATGGTTTTAGACACAGGAAGTCTTTTGTATCCATGACATGATAAAAAGTTATTATTGATAGATGAATAGTCTGCTTAAGAAAAGCTACAAAATGCTCCACTCCTAACAAACTTTTAACTAAGATATACTTTTCTCCTCATAATTGTTTATAGTGTCTTAATGTAAGGTGTTATCTTAGACCTGTATGTACAAGATGTAAGGGTTTTTGGGAATAATAAATGAAAGTTGCTATAGAAATAATACAAGAGTACTTAAGAATGACTTTTAAATGGTTCAGTGAAGTAGATACTGGAACAGCAATCTAAATTCTATCAGACAAGGTAATGGAGGATAAAGAAACAGGCAAGCAGAGTGACTGGAAAACTAAATGATAATATAAGCCTAAAGCATAGAAGGGCTTTGAAAAACTCTATGCAAATAGGCCAGGAAACTAATGTATATATGAAGGATTGTAGCTTGAAAGGAGTAAAAGGAATATCTGGTTGAAAAGGGGTCAAGGAGGAGCTGAGCCAAAGGTGTTAGTGAGTGCCTTTGCTCTGGATGTGTGGCATCCATGCAGCTGAGGGCTAAATTCCCATTTGTGTTGTTTTGATTTAAAATAAGGCCTATACACATAACAAAATATGGCTGGTAATGGTCATCCGGTGAACCTCTTGGCTCCAAACCAGGATCAGATGTACCTCATCCATTCTCACAAAGCCTTGTCCTTAACATCCTGCATGGGGATCGGCAGTCACCAGAGGCAATTTTCACCTTAGGGAACTTTTCCCGATACCTCACCTTAATATTTCTTTCTGCACTTTGGACCCTTTACTTCTAGCCACATCCTCAGCTGACAAGAATGAGATCTTGCTGCCATATTAAGCCTGGAAGAAAATCCTGGCTTGAAAAGGAGAACACATCCGAGAGAAATCCATGGGAATACCACCTGGGGGGGAAACATTCATAGCTGTTGAATTCTAGTTAGAATGTGTTTAGCCTGATGTTCTTCCCAGTGCTTTTGCAGAACTAGACAAGTGTTCACAGATTTCTTTAGCGATAGTAAGAGCTCTGAAAAGAAAGCACAGTCCAGCCACATGACAAAGTATCCTGAGTGAATCAGTATATCACATGCATATCACAGGGGAATCCTGTTGGGGTTTTACTGATTTGGTGTGTATTGATGCTTTGGCTCCTGTTGGATACAGTAAAACAGCAGATGCTATGTTGAAATTTTGACTGAGGACAAGACTGTTTTTAAGTATCTCAGACAACATGGTTCCTTGAGGATTTGGAAGGAAAGATGTTCACACAACATGGCAGGTGAATGTCTTTTCTGTACTGGTCAGTGCTACAGGTGTACTTGGTCTATAATGAAGCCTAAGCTTCTCAACACATATGGTGTTTGGAACAATTAACTGTTGACTTCAAAAGGGATAAGAATTTGATGTAATTTGCTCTATTTTTAGCCAGTTGGATAGTGCCACGCATTATTTAGTTTTGATTAGCTTAGTCAATGCACAGGGCTAGTAGATGTTAAACATTAATATTAATCATACACCAGTGCCACTTACAGGCTCTCAGCATTCTGATCTTTAGCCAGAAGTGCAGGTGTGCAAATGAGGAATGTTTTGGCTTTAAAAGCCAAACCTTTCTGCCTCTCGCACCTGCACATGTTTGGAAAATAAATACAGCCAACAAAAGCTCTTCTAAAATATTATTGTCCAAGGATTCTCTACCCAAACACTTGCGAGACATGCACAGGTATAGAAAAGAAGCAGATGCTATTCTGAGAAGTGTAAAGCATGCTTATTGCACGGCAGTTGATGTGGTCTACTCATGCTCATCAGAACAGCAGCTTGTAGGAGGTATTTGATTACCTGCAGAGTCTGTCCCTGGCTCAGTAGACTGGTATATGATTATCTAAAAAGCCTCATCTTGCTCCCTCTGAAGTCAATGTCAGTGTTCTCATCTTGTTGTCATTAGTGGGTCATCTCTTGGCAATATTTCATTAGATGGTAGTTCACATACATGAGCTTCCAATTAAAATCTTTGCAAATATCGCCTTTCTTGTTTGTTTGTTTGAAGGGACACGCTTAAACGTTTCCACCTGCCTTCTGCATTTTTTTTAATCTTTTTGTTTGTTCTTTTTTTTTTTTTAAACACTCAAATTACAGGGTCAAAATAACTACAGGAGTAAGTGGTATGTTACTCTACTGATTTCAGTGAAGTTATAAATGCATAGTTTACAATCTGCATGGTGAAATCTGGCAAAATGCAAAATCTGGTATTAATAATCTCAGTTTTTGTAAGAAAACCTACTTTGAACACTGCTTGTTGCACTGTATTTTTGAAGATGTTAGTTGAGAATGAAATAGGAATTTGGTAAAGTGTATTTGTGAAAAGAATCAATCACACAGGGGATCATATTCCTTGAAAGTTGCACAGACCCTCCTAAAAGCTCTGCTGCTGAAAAGCAATGTCCACTTGTAGTACAGGATACACAGATGCCTAAGATGTATCTTCTGAAGGTCGAGGAGGAGGTAAGAAGACGAAAAGTGGTACGGAACATTCATAATCAATAAACCTCTTATGAAGAGAAGTTGGATCCTGACTTGCCCTGCCAGAGAGCTCCCTAAGGAAAAAGGAAGTGTGGGTGTGACTCTCTTCCTGGTGTCCAGTGGGACAAGTGATTCAGGAAGGAGTTAGTGCAGTTACTGTTAGAGTTTCAGCTGTGTCAGTTAGCGTAAGCACAGCAACCCTAGTAACATCATTGGGGAAGGCACGACTGAACTTGTTTAGAGCTAGTTTGATTATCTCTTTTAACGGTAGATGTGAATCTGGCTTAATGTGTAAAACTTGAGGAAATCACAGTTACAAGATGATGATGAGGAATACTGGCAGAACTATTTAAAGTGAATAAACGTCACAAAGGGAAAGAACTAAACTTTTTGGAGAGATTGAAAGGTTATCTAACTAACTGAAAATAATGGAACAGAGTCAAAGCAAAACCGTTAGGAAACGTATCTCATTTGCATTGTGGCTCTAATGGAGTCACATTTTCTTACACTTGAGCTCATTCAAGGCATACATCCACCTAAAAAGATCACTGTAGGCTTGGTTTGCATGGTAGTAAGTTTATCTAAGGTTCAAGAAATAACATTTATAGTAGGAGAAGAAATAAGTGAATGGCAGTAGCTGTTAAGACATGATTAAATTTGATGTATATGTCAGAGGTGGTTAACTTCTGAATGGCTGGAGGCTACATTTATTCTCTGGTTGGTGCTTGGTGACCAGAACTAACAGCTGTATTTCTATGGCATTGCATGACCTGTCCTAGATTAGCATCCTCTGTATAACCCACCCACAGAAATGCCCTGTAATTTGGCTGGTCTATTGACCTGATGGCATTCCTGGAATCCAGGTATCTCTAAGGTTTCAATCCTGCAAGACCTACAAACCTCAGATTACTAAATGGCCACTCCTTTTAACTGTGCTGCAAATGGGTTTCCAACCTAGATTAAGGGTCACAGTATGAATAAGACTTTAGGGTAAACTGGAAATAAAAAGTCCAGGTGACAAATACCGTAGCTTACATTGGGGCATCATTAGTATGGGAAATACTACTATGAAGTCAATCCTCCTCCTTTGAAATGCTAATGCTTAGTGAATGCAATGGACATGAAGTTGGGATTTTCTCCATATTTAACTTTTTAAAAATGCACAAAAATGTTTCAAGTCTTGCACAGGAAGATTCCTAGTGAAATCAGTGGATCCATTTGCATGACTAAGTTAAACATGTGCTCAGGGTCTCTGCTAATTTGTGAGCCTTGGCGTAGGACCTTCCTTTATTGCTCTTTCTTGTCATTGCAAAGTCAATAATGTATTCAACATATTTTCCATAATTTATAACCCAACAGTGACAAGCACTGTATCAAATGCTTCTGTAGTGACTGATAGAACTAATGAAGTTCAGGGGCCATGTGCAGTACACAGCATTAGACTGTTTTTGGAGATGGAGGCAGACTCAGCGAATATGAAAAAAGATCAAGTATGCACCCTATTCACAGTAACAGTCAGTCATATCCATAGGAATAACTACTAATACAGCTAAGGTGGAAAACCTGGAAAATGAAAGTTCTTTGAAAATAAAGTGGTAGAAATAAACTGAGGATGAGAAAAATTCTACATCAAGCCAGCTACAACTGAATATCTTCATTAATTTTTTTTTTCTGCTGACACCAGAGACCCTATGAGAAGTCTTCTTTTTTTTTTTTTTTTTCTTCCTAAAACAGAAGATTTGTGTCCTGTGATGCAGTTCTATGAAGGCTAAAACTACAAGAGCACTGCTGGAAAACTGCAGGAGCATGATTTATTCCTGGGTTGAAAGCTGAACAAGGGAAAACACATAAACACTGCACTATAGGCACAAAGGGTGATTATTTTTGCCACGTGAAACAGTTTTAAAATGCATGGGGAAAAGTAATTTTTTAACAGTATGGTGTAGGAAGTTTAGGTCTTATAAAAATAGCTATGGACAGTATGTTTGTTTTTTGGACTGCTATCTTTGCTCTACCATTCAGGTATTTTTAATGGCTTTTCTTGAATAAGACTTCGAGTAGTTATGTTTATTGATGGATGAATTTATATGATTACAACAGACTAAAATTGCAGGATCTTTACAACAGCAGAAACAAATCTGCGGCCTTACTGTATTTTTTTCGAGCAAGTTGTCTTGGGAGAAAAGATCTGATTGCTCTATTTGATTGATTTCCCCCCCTCCCCAGCTGTATTTATTTTAAGTATTTTGGTGGATAAATCTACTACTTTTCTGGGTGCTATGCTCTGAATCATATATGAAATTAGAGTGAAGTAATGGGAATTTAGCAGTAGGTTTGTCACTAAAATAGATATAAAAGTCATTCTCTCTTTCTTTTCCAATTTTTACAGTTTAGATGATGCAAATTCATATTTCATATGCTCTTTCATGAGCCCTAAGCAGATTGTTTTGTTAGGTGTTTCTAACATCCATCTTTCCCAGATTTCTGGTTCCATCTTCTGTAGATCAGGGATACAGAACTACCAACCAAAGATGGGAAAAAAAAAATCCTAGTGTCCTGGTTTAAGGTCCTTTTTTCTTAAAAATTATTTCCCAAGTATCATTTCAAAACCAGAAGAAATCAGCTCAGGGCCTGTAATTTAATAACCATGAAAAACTTTTGCAAGTTTAGTTAGGCAGGAGAAGATGGTGAGAAAATCATGTTAGACCTTTCTGCCACAGCACTGCAAAAGAAAAACTAAAATGTTGAAAAATCATGAGAATGTCTTAAAGAATGTGACATTAAAGTGAAATTCTTGACTCTGCTTTCTTTGTATTCCAGTATCCTGAGTCTAGAGGATTAATTTATTCTGTGTTTTTGGTCTGTCTTTGAAAACATGAGGGCTATCACACTTCCTAAATGCCAACACTGAGATTTTTATGCAGTCTTCTGATTCCAACAGCTAGAACTCTAAGAAAAATTTTGTGCATCTGTAAGCTGCTGTATGAGCTTTATGTATTGTTTCCTATGGATACACATTTGCTCTTATTTACCTCTCACAGAGTACTTATTCCCAGTTTCCAAGTGAATGATATAGCAGGCATATGGAAAAACACAAGTTTCCCAGACTTCCCTGCTTTTTGATAATCCCAAAGAAAATTGAAACAGCCACTCATGCCAGATTTCTAAAGGCAAATTCATTTTCTAAAGCATTTGGGCTCTTAGCTCCCATTGATCTTCATAGAAGTTAGGAGCCAAGAGCATTGAAAATGCCTACCTGCATCTTTACAGATTTAGGCTCTTTCAAGATTCTGGATCAAAGGGAACTTCAGGGTAGGCTGCAGAAAATATTGCATAGGAAAGAAAAAAAGATAGAGAAATGCTTTTCTTTTGGGTATTTTTTCCTTCTGTGTGTTTATAAGATGTACTGATAATGGAATTTATAGAGGGCTGTTCAAAACAGTTTGATATTTATGCACCACTGGTTTTTTTCAAGTTAGTTAGGTCATCCTATATTCATAGGACAATACTAAAAGGTACCTTTTCCTTTGGGAAAAGTAGTATGTCTTGATATAAGTAACCTGGCTTTGTGCATAAAATGAGACTTTAAGATGTTACAAAATATAGAGGGTTTTTTTGTTGTTGTTTTACTAGCCCAAATGCAGAGCAGGAATGATTTAAAAGGAATTAATGTTTAAATGTAGAAATAGAATTGATAAGGGGAGCCTTGGAAACAGTGAAGTGCTTTGTATTTCTCCAGCTTGTGATTCCAACGCCCTCCAGCCTTTTACTTACACAAAACATCTGCCTTCAGCTGTTCCATTTTTCAGGAACAATAGCTTGTAGGAGAGGAATTATTGCCAGTTGTCTTTTATGTTTCTATTACTTTAATTTTCACTGTTACCCATACAGCTTTTTTTGAAAATGGTCTCCAAAATGTGTGATGGTCAGGTTCCCTGGCATCAGATAGTACACATTTTTCACAGTGCTACATTACTTTCAGTACCTTGCTTTTTTGGGGAAAAGGGAGGAAGACTTATCTTTATCCATTCATCTAGACCATGCAAATCTATATTGCAAATAAACAAGGAAAAAAACAAAAAAGACATGAAAAAGAATAAGCCAGCTCAGAAAAAAGTACTACCTAAACAATATTCATATACTATTCTGTTAATTATTTAAAGCATCTATTCCTGAAGGTTGTTACTTTAAGAAAATCTATTTCACATATTGAAAATAGCGTGGTCTTCTATGATGTTTTAGTTGAATATGTCTTCTATATGAAATGCTCTCATTTCTGTTGGTTTGGCTTTGAACCAGGCACTGCTGTATCTGCAGACCTCAGCCATGAGACAAGATTTAGCAAACTCACTGGAAAACTTACAGCAAAATCCTTCTCCAGCCCTTCAAATAGACACTCAAGACCATGCAGTACCCAGTCTCACACCAACTTAAGCTTGTATGCTTGCAATAGAAAGGATTTGCTCTGTTGGTCAAAATCTGTTAGCCATAAATTGGAGCCTACTCACATCTGCATTGATTGCTAAGCTTTTTCCGTGAAGAGTTCGAGAGAATCGAGGTGGCTGTAAACATGTCATACTGACTTCCCACTAAACATTTACCAGATGGGAAGATCTCCTATTAGAAAAATGGTGCTTTCAGGGATCCTTTGCAAAAGACCAAAAGAATGGATTGGTTTTAGTTGACCTTAATAGTTA
This sequence comes from Burhinus oedicnemus, assembly GCA_008921705.1. NCBI lineage: Eukaryota > Metazoa > Chordata > Aves > Charadriiformes > Burhinidae > Burhinus > Burhinus oedicnemus. The sequence goes on along the minus strand of VFFE01007634.1, from coordinate 169,951 downwards.
CTTTTCTGATACCATTTTCTCAGAAATGCAACCATATTAGCAAGCTGATTAATAAAATGACACTGGTAAAAATACTGGTAAGATTAGATCAGAATGTAAGTGGTTGGTAAGCCATTAATAGTATTTTTAAAATAAAAGGAACTGCATATCTGTACCTACATGAAGCTGAATGTAAACCTGAGAATTACATCCTTCACACCACATTTTACTTACCTAAATACCCAAATCTTTCCCAGCTTTCTGTATTTCTCAAATTAGCTTCATGAAATTTTAGGACAGAAAAAGCATGAGTACAAAGCTATTCTGTGGAAAACAAACTCCCACAGTCTAGCCAGCCACATAAAAGAAAAGCTCTTCTTGTTCTGTTGTGAGCTCTTAAGGTGTAGACAATTAATCGAACTCTCTCGTGTTTTCAGAACTCTCCCCATTAATCGTTGGTGAGAAATTACGAAGGCTGAAGACAGGTAATCTTATAATAGCCACCACAACATTATGCTTCACCATATGCTTTCTATTTCAGACTAAGCCACTGTTTCAGGCTCTGTGGCGTAACAAATTTATACAGGTTACTTGTATTTTTGTTTTTTCTGATTGATGGAAGATAAAACTTTAGGGGCTCAAGGCAGCTTGTATTCCTTGTCAGCCTATTTTATAAGTGACAGTAATTTTACAACTTTTTTCTCTTTCATTTTATGAGCTGGAACTAGAGGCAATTATAGTGTATATTTACCTACTTACTAGTAAAAATCCTGCAAGGTGCTGATCTGTTCAGTTACTTTCATTGAATTAGATGAGAGCTGAAGATGCTCAAAGGATGAGGTTTCTAGACAACCTCCATGACTTGTTTATGGGCTACTGACCTATATAAAGGTGGGCGGTTGTGTCAGTTTTCTCTGCATACATGCTGTTTGCTAACTTGATACTGATAAAATTACAAGCTGTTTAGCTTTCCCTCAAATTATTCACAGCTCTTCCAAATTTTTTCTTATACGTGTCTGTCAGTTAGTATACTCATACCTGAACACAGCTCTCCGTAATAATCAGAGATAATACACTATACTGAAATCCACTCTCTCTCATATTGTTCAAATTTGAATAGGATAATTGAACGTGTACTTTGTAGCTTAGTCAGTTCTTCATAGAACAAAGGCAGCTACTCACTTTTTTGACTCAGAACTGCCCACAGAAGTAGAGTTTCGTTTTTCTAGTGACAAGTATTGCTTCCTATTTAATTAGGCTTTCTTCTGTGGGCATCTGGGCTAGCTGCTGACAGCAATGTATCAGTGAATTAATGTGAACAAAACAATCTGACATCTGCTTGATTTTTTATTCTCTCAAATGGAAGAACTATTGAGAAAAGTGTTAAGACACCTAGATTTGATGACGATAGACAGATTTTTTTTTTTTTTTTGTAATTGTGGTAATGTGAGTAGAAATTATTTTGGATCCCGAGAGGCCTAGCTAAATAAAAACTCTGCTGTTTGGCATAAGGGAAATCAGGGTATGGCATCATGTATAATAATTTGCATTTAACACAGAAGAAAGCATTTGTTTTTTGTTAATTGGGTAACAAGGCAATAAAGCTTTGCCATTTATTAATTTGTTGGCTTAGAATGTGGTCAGAGTGAGTAATAAGGCTATTTTGGAGTCAGGCATTTTGAGAAGACGTGTGAGATTAAGTTGTTTCATGCATGAGCATTTTGTCTAAAACCCTGCAGGTCACTGTCCTCTTAATGATGTTGTTAACATAAACACAATGTAAATGGAAATTGTTTTGTATCTAATTAATAGAATAAGGTATCCTAAATGCATCTTGATACATTAATTTAAATCAACTTTAAAAGAGGTAAACAATCTATAAGGAGCACGTTTAAATGGGTAATTCTTTTGTGATTTTCTACCATGTTGTGCATCTGTGGTTATCTTGCGTTATCAACCTAAGAAGGCTGTGAGTATGAAACATGTAACAAACAGTTATCAATATTTTTATGTGCAAGAGTACTTCTTATGGCCAGTAGCAAAAGGAATATTAGCATTGCATCTTGGTTTCTGCTCAAGGAGAATGTGCAGCTTTCTGTAATACTTTCAGTGTTTGATCAGAAATGAACCTGGTAAAAATAAAGTGGGTTAATTGAAGCCTTTTTAATCTTAATCTAATCTGACAGTCAATAAAAATGTGAGCAGACTTTATTAGTATAGCACTAATAATTCTGCCATTAACAGGAAGAAACTTGCCTTGGATTTACAATGCACTAATTCTTTTTCAAGCTTTTTCTATTTCTATTTTGGGACTAGAGGAGCCCAGAGGTGTCTGATACTGGGCTATTTGTCTTTTTGTCTGCCTGTGTGTATTTGCTGAGCCAGAGTTTGTAGGAGACATAAAAGGTGACAGAAATTAGGGAAGTCTTTTTGTTTTAGGAATCCTTAAAATCAGTCTAAACTAGCTTTTTGGCAACCCTTACCAGTTAACCAAACCTTGAAACTGGGAAAGCCCTTGCGTCCTCAGAGTTGGTCTCTTACATTGCTTAGCTTGCTGGGGCTTTCTAGACAAAATTATATACTGGTCTGTAAATTAGCTTCCTTCCTTTACTAACATACTTGATGTTAACAAACCTAGAAAAATCAGTAGCAATTCTGTCCTGTTTGCATTTCAGCTGGGATAGTCATAACAGAATAAGAAGTAATTAAATATTCTGGTCACGCTTTGGACTAGAAGTGTGTTATTTCGATTGTCCTTTGCATAACCAAACATTTTGATGAAGCTGGATCAACCTTTGTTTTCTCTTTTTGTACAGTACCTACCTAACACAACTGGACCCTGGTCTGTGATGTGGTCCCCTGGCTCTGGACAAAACAAATACATGGTTTTACCTCGTAGGTGATTTAGCTACAGGACTTTGAATGACATTAATGGGACTTAGATAATGAAACTTCCTTTTGAGTTTTGCAAACCTCAGCCTTCTCATCCAATCTGCTGGATACTCATATTCTGAAACTATGCTGTCATTAAGTGTACACAGTAGTGATATAATGCAATACAGGTATTGTTGCTGCCATATCCCTAGTCTAGAGTTAGAACATTTTATTATTGTGAATTACTGATATATTAAATATGCATTATTTTTTAGACTGCAAGATTCAGTAAGTGTGTATTAATCTGGTTGATATAAAAAGAGCTTCAACAGTCATTGAAGAAGCGGCCAGGTAAAAGCCTTTCACTTAGTGGCAGAAGTTCTCTTTATCTATCCTGAGAATGTCTATCGCAGAGACAAAAGATGGTGCAAATATTTTCATAGCATTGCCCACACAGCTGTCTTGGTTATGATAATCTCTAAAGGAGGAAAATAGCGAAGTTACCTTTGTTTCCATTTAATCCTTGACCTCTTCGGAGCCTGATACTAAGGGATTCAGTTAGTGGAAAGTGCAGCAGTAGGTTGAGTGATTCAACCCCAGGTACTCAAATCTCACAAGTCATACAGAGAAATAAGAATTACATCCATTTCTCTCTGCTTTAGCATCCTTCAGGTGAGATTTTCAACTGACTTGCCTAAAAATTACAGTCCTGTGGAATTATTCTTTGTTGGTGACTAATTAGTTGGGCAGTGTGTCTGTGCATCCACCTTCATCAACATCTTTTGAACCTGTAAGACAATTTTAACTAAATTGGCAGACAAGGGGAGGTCACAAAAATAAATGTCAAGTTTTGTGACTGAGCAGACAAGGAGGACTTTATTAGTGGATTTGTTAGGTTCCTGTGAAGATACATGGGAAAGAATTCTGACAGTTGGAAAAGATTCAAGCAGATCTTGCAGTTGACCATAAGATGCAAGGCTGGAGGAAACCAGGCTTCATTTGTTCTAGAACTACTGCTTGGCTTTCTTTTTTGGTCTCATGGTGGGAAATGCCAGTTACTGACAGATATAAAGAGCTTGACTCTTAGGAATGTGGATGTTCTCATCTCTTATCTGCTGCTCACTGGGAGCCCTACCTGTCAAACACAGTGGTGAATGCAAAATGAATAAGCATGACAAAGTCCAACTGTATTCATTCAGATGAAGTATTAGGTTTTGTATGCCAGTTTTAACAGGTCGGGACTCGGGCCTTTCCATCTATTCTGAGTATTTTTAGGTTATTCTACAAATGTTGATAAATCATCACAATTTCACAGGAGATAGGCCATGATGTCAGAATCAAAATTATTAAATTCCTAACAATGGACAAATCACCCCTTCATGTTGGTGGATAGGATTGTGGTCCGTCAGTGTTTTCATAACAATTCAGCATTGCATTTTTTCCCTTGTTCCTTTTTGTGCAGAGGTGCAAAAGATGGAAGGTGACATGCTCAACATTCAAGTGTTACCCCAGCAGGAATGACTTTCCACTGGTCTGTTTTCTGTGAGCAGTTGAATCACTGTCTAATTTCTGCACCCCTAAAGAACATGTCCAAACAGCAATGATTCAAACAAGTGATTGAACACCAGCTGTCACTGAGACCAGTTTGCAAGAGTCAAGGGGGTTTTATCTGGAAAACTAACTTTCTGCTCGCTTAAAACCAGGTGTTTTTCCCCTTACTCGACCTTTCCCCTTACTTGCCTTTTACACAAGATGTGAAGTGCTTCAGGAATGAATTTAATATACAGGCCCTTCAAGAGTCCCAGGGGCAGCTTCTGGTGACCTGGGCCAGGTGGTGCTGCTTGCCTGAGTTCCTGCCAGCTGCCCGGGCTCCTGCTGGCAGGGTGTTCAGGGCAGAATCTCCCACATTGGCAGCTGCAGATGCCCAGAGGAGGGACAATTTCTTCTGTTAATTCAGATACTGTGCTGGAGGAACGAGGGGGAAGGCTGAGCAGAGACCAGTTTGAGGCTGTGGGGCTGCGCTTGGGACACTGAAAGAGGAGTTTATTGGGAGATGTGGATAAAGCACATGGGATTATTTTATTTAATTATTTTTATTTTTAATCTTTATTCCTTTTGAAATGTGAGAGTCATCCTGAATTTGAAGCCGCCTTATAGTTTGAGCCACTACAGTAATAACTGCCCAGGTTACCATAGGTCTCCTAGCACTGAAGGTGTACAGCTAAAACGTAATCATACAGCTTGCTGAAAGTAATTTTTACATGAATTTGGGATGACCAGGTTATGTTAGGTCATTATGGTAGTCATCCCAGGCCTGTAAACAGTTTAGTTAAACCAGTGGATACTATTTTTTCTATTAATCTTCCTAGAAAAGCCTTTGTAATCCTAATTTTCTAGGCCATTAGGGTAAGGGCAGATTACAACTAAAGCTGGTTTACTAACTTTACTCTTCTTGGTTTTGCCCAGCCCAGATCTCTTCTATTAGGTGTCATCTTATGTGTCTGCCTGTAGCTGCAGTCATTACTTCCTTCGGTGGTATTTCAAGCGTGTTTTCTGACATTTAGGCCTAAGCAATCTTATCTTACCGTGAAGTTAGATTCAGCTTCAGAGTTGGCCCTGGACTGCGCAGCAGGTTGGACCAGGAACCCTCCGGAGGTCCCTGCTGACCTCAGTTACCCCTTGATTTTAATCTGCTCCCTCTCACGGCATCAAACCACTTCACAAGCACCAATTTATTCATAGTTACACAGCATGCTGCATTGGAGCAGGAAAAGCATCCAATCTGTGATGCCTAAATCTTCTCCCACCCCTTCACCTGTCTGTTCTGAATTATACCACAATGCACAGACCCTGTCATTGCTCCTCCCGGCCGTGACCACACTGCCCCGCGTGTTCCGTGGTGCTGCCATGGATCAGTTACAAGTCACCCGTCTCCACAGTGGGCGATACTGGATAAGCGAGCTGCTCTGGACAATGCAGGTGGCAGCCTGGTGCCTCCGAGGAGCTGAGGGGCTGAAGAAAGGAAGGGCTCCCATTCTCCGCGGAAACACTTCTCGTCTCAATCACAAGAGTCCTAGTTTTGCACCTGCTTCACTCACTCCTCGGCTTCCAGCTGCTGACAAACAGACCCCTTCTGACTTTTTCCCTGTAGTCTCCCGGGACTCACGGCCAAACCAGGGCCATCCCCTGTGCCGGCAGAGGCAGGGCTGGCGTGCTCGCCCCCAGCGACCCTCGGCCCCGAGAGGCTGCCTGAGTTTTGCCCGGAGCGCTCTCGAAAACGCCTTTCCCTGGAGCTCAACGGGAAACTTCACACGCAGCGGGCTCTGCCCATGCCGGGTGCTTCCCGCCTCGCCGGGAGAGACCTGTCCCCGCCGCTGCCCCCCCGGGGCGCGGGCGGCTGTGCCCGTCACCCCGCGTCTGTCCGTCCGTCTGTGCCGAGCCCCCCCCCGCCCCGGCGCCCGGCGTTTCGGCGCGGGCCAGCAGATGGCGGCGCCGCCCCGGCTGGGCGCGGAGCCCCGCGCACGCCGCTGCCGCGCGAGCCCCGCTCCGGTTACAACCCTCCCCCGCCCCCGCCCTCCGCGGCGGTGTCTCCCTCCCCGCCACCTCCCCGCCTGTCACTACCACGCCGGAGAGCCACCATGGCGCACGGCGGGCCACGCGTGTCCGCCGCCGCCGCTCCGCGCGGGGCCGCCCGCCTGCCGCTGCTACTGCTACTGCTGCCGCTGCCGCCGCTGCTGCTGGGCGCCGCGGCCGCGCTGCGCTGCGCGGAGCCCTGCGGCCGCCCGCCCCTCGGAGCCCTGACCCGCGGGGCGCGCAGCCCGCCGGAGCCGCGGCGCGGCGGCGGGGCGGCGGCGGGGGGCAGCCGTTCCAGGAGAGCATCCTCGGCGGCGGGCCGGGAGCAGGTCTCCCTTATCAGCACCTCCTTCGTGCTCAAAGGGGACGCGTCTCACAACCAGGCGATGGTGCACTGGACGGGCGAGAACAGCAGCGTGAGTGCGAGGGGCAGCGCGGGCAGGGTGGGGGGTTCCCTGCCCTTACCCCAGCCCTGGCCATTGCTTTGCTCCCCCAACTTGCGGGGCGCAGACTGCCGCTTACCGCCTGCGCTCCGCCGGGCTCGGTGCGGCCGGAGCGCGCTGCTCCCGCCACTCGCTGCCCAGCCGGGGCGCGGGGGTCCCCGCGGGCCGCGCTCGGGGCGAGCACCGTCCCGACGGCCGGTGAGGTGCCGCGGGGAGGCGAAGCGCCGCCGAGGTCGGGCCAGCCCCGCGCACCCTCCGCCACTTCCCCAGAAGTTTGGAAAGTTTGCGAGCACGCATCTTGCAGAGGGACCGGGTGCGCGGTGTGCGCCGCGCTGCGACGAGGAAGAGGAGGAGGAGGAGGGCTTGGCCCCGGAGCGGCGAGGCTGTGTCCGTGTGCGATCCGCGTGCGCCCGGGGATGTGCGAGGGTCTCCGGGTAAAGGAGAGGCAGGGGGCGAGTGCGGCGCGGGGATTATCTCCTCCAGCTCGCATAAAGTCCCAGATTAAATTGTCGAGGCTTAATCGATTCAGTCATCCCCGTGTACTCTTCCCCGCGCTGCCGTCTGCCTCCTCAAGCGCCAGGGAAAGAAAAACCCAAAACAAACCCGAAATCAAATAAAACCCAGCCCCGCGCTTGAGGTGGATGTGAGCGGCAGAAACGGGTGAGCGGGACGGCGCCGCGGGGAATCCGCCCGGCGGGCGCGGAGCCTCCGCCACGGCGCGGGCGGGGCGCGGGGAGGGCTGCGGCCGGGCCGGCTTCCTCCCCGCCCGGCCCGGGGCTTCACCCCGCCGGGGGCGGGTGGGGTGGGGGGATTCCCGCAAAGGAATAGCAGCAGCTCTCCGAAGATTTTTGCAGCCTCATCGATGGGTTAAAGTCGCGCACTGGGACCGGTGTTACTGCGTTACAGCATCAGTGTTCACAACTTCTCGCAGTTAAAGCAGTGTGCCTTGCCTTTATTATTTAATTGTCTATTTTAGACAGTAACACTCACGGTTAGCATCCATAATCTATTTTTAACTCATTTTCAATTTCAGCTAGTCTTCATTTCTCTATGTATCGACCCGTTAATGGTTGTGTATTTGCACGGGTGGTTTCAGGGATTTGCTACTTCTGATTTATACTTCACTGAAACATTATATCATAACAGTGGGCGTCGTAGGTAAATATTACATAGCACCTTGCACTGTCTGTGTAACTTCAGGGAAAGGAAAATATTGCTATGAAGGCTCAAGGTCAGCTTTCTCCTGGAGGATTTTAATGTTTCTGGAAAACTCTTGAGTGTTTTTACTACAGTTCAGCTAAGCTCCGACTTTGCTTGAACTTTGTGAATTTAGCATAAAGTTTACTTAAACTTGGCTCAGTTCAGAGAGCTTGTGTTGTACTTCTCATAGGTATGTGAATTATCATCCTTTCTCTAGGATCTCAAGTCCTGTTTTTTGCCTGTTTTGCCAGGGATTCACCCAGGATGTGGAGCTGCTAAGGCTCCACTGGTGGGAATGCGGTGATTCCCTTGAGCACGCTGAGCACTTGTGTTAATGCTCTTGTATAATCAGGTGTCAGAGTTGGAGTCAGTGTCATAAAGCTTGACACTGTCAAAGGCAGTTTTTGATTTGCTCAGGAAGGAAGCATACAATGATGGCCATTTTCTGTGAAAAGAAAATGTTGCAAATCAGCAGCATCAGCTATTCTGATTCTGTCCTTCCTCTATTTATCTGCTGTTAGATTGCTGCTGGTTTTTGTGGACAGTGCTTGCAGGCTATTAGGACTACTTCCTTGAAGAATTCAGTATTAAAAAGTTGGCATAAGTTCATTTTTTGACATAAAAGGCAAATAACAGCTTTCATGCAAAGCGTTCTGCACTCTAAAATGAATACAGTAGAACCTTGCTAATCCACATTTATGACTAGTGGTCTCTCCTTGCCTCTCTGCAAAGATTTAATAACAGATGCTGCAGTGAGGGCTTGTATTGCTAAAATATTATTTTTTCATAGTATGCTACAGTTCACTTACTAGAATACTACCAACTAGTCTCTTCAAAAGCAAAGATGTGGCAACTGACAGAATAAATAAAAGTGGTTACAGTCTTTGCTGCAACTTCTTAGTTCTTTTTTGTTTGCTTAGTTACTATCTAATAGTTCAGTATTGCAGGATGATATTCTCATCATGAATGCATGCAGATGTTCTCTGCAGTATTTACACATTCAATAAAAAATACTTTTGCCAAGTTACTTAAAAATTATGTTGCTTATTCCGCCTGCCATCAGGTGATTACGGTCAAGCAAGACTGGATTTGAACGAGTGACCTGGTAATGAAAGACTCTTTGCTGCCTTAACCCAAATGAGAGCAGACGGTCTTTTTGCACTGGATGTTTTACAGTTTGACTGTCAGCATTTTTTTGCCCCTTCTTTTCTTGTTAGCTTTGTTTTATTGCATGCTTCCAGTAGAAGAGCTGATTTTAACAAAGGCTTCCAGTGAAAAATGATTTGTAAAGACAGTCTGTAGAATCTTTTTTTTTTTTTTTTTTTTTTTTTTTTTGAAAAGAAGTGGAAGAAATATATTAAGCCAAATGGAAGCAGGATGGACATTAAGGGTTTGGAGAGAATTTTGCTGCCTGTATGTATGTGAGATAAAAACAATTGAAAATAAGTACCTGATCCAAAACATATTTAAAGTATTCTTGAATGTTTGTTTGTTTATATAGATATGTATGTATGTATGTATTTATTTATTTCACTCTGGGTTAAGTGTTTGGAGGAATGCTAAGATCCAGTGCTTCTCAAACCTCCCACCTTACCCTGCATTCTTAAATCTATGGCAAATCTTGCCTTGCCTCAGAAGTGCAGGCTTGAGCCATGAAGCGCGGTTCTGTCCCAAGCGCATTGCAGTCAAGGGGAGGACTGTCATTCATAACTTTGGGTTTTGCATCAGGCCCTGCGACCCTCAGGAAGCGCTGAGCAATCTTAAAGTGTCACCACACACGTCTGGCACCTCATTGGAGGTACTCAGCACTTTGTAAACCAAGGAGCTAAACTAGTTCCTTTACCCTGTACAGCTGCGTGGCTGAATATTTGACAGTGATGAGCTCCAGATGACCATACATCCTCTTAAACACCTCACCTAGTAAAATAAATGAAGAAGAAATATGCAGTAGGATTATTCCTTTGAGCTCTTGTGATGAAGAGACAAACAACCATAAAAGCAGAGGGGGCAGCTGCTTCTCTGAGGGATGTTCACCTGCATGAATAGTTCATTGAAAGTGCTGCCATGGACTACTCATGTGTGTGGATCAAGGGCAAATAAATAAATTTGAAAGGAGCAGAGGTTAGGCTGATGTACACATGGACCTTTCAAAAACTTATTTACATCTTGTAAATCCTCCTGTGCTGCAACAATAGGAGTGTGTGATTTTTGGTTGCATGAGATGTCTTGAAAGAAACTAAGGAGGCTATAAATTAAATTGGTCCTCTCTCCTCCCCCTTCTTTTCTGTACTGTAGAAGTCTGATGTGTACTTCATTATCCTCTTGTAATGTCATTAGTTTTGTGAATTAGAGAAATGGTGGTGTGATAGCACAGCAGAGTATATGGTTGCATGGATTGTAAAGTGAGCTTGAATAACTGGGAAGATCACTGTACACTTCCTTGCTTTCTCGAGAGGGAGCTGTGCAGGGAAGTATGCAAATTGCTTGCTGTTTTGTGTCCTCATTACTTTTATTTTACTCTAATAATTAATTATTTATAAATTACACAAATGATAAGCCTGCCCCTGACCTTTCTTGACAGTGGGATGCATAGTTAAAACCATCACTAGTGATGCAAGTCTTGCAAAGCTAGTCCTTGTAACATCAAGAGTGTATCAGGTTAGTCAATTCCTACAATTAGTATTTCTGCTCTCTGTCCCCTATGCCCACAGAAATCTGTTGTGCACTATTACTTTCAAACAAAGGCTCATGCAAGTGGAACTAATTTCCTTTCCAGTCTTAAAATATCATAAACGGAAGACATGACAGGTGGGTGGTGCAGCACACCATTTACTCTGGTAAGGGCTAGTGATTGACGTTTGTGTAACTGATAAATAACATGGAGTTGCGCATTGGAGTATATACAGATAGTGTGCTTACAGAATAGCCTCTTACTGTGTTAAGCTGAATATGTATGTTCACAGATTTGCTAAAAATACACTGCCCTTTCTGATTTGGGGAAAAATAGTCAACTGATGACAGCTTTTAAAAACCCTACTTTTCTTTAGAAGAGACTTTATAGTCATCCCAGGAGCTTTTTTTTGTGCTAGGTAAACAACTTTTTTTGCAAAACTATATTCTTTTTGACCATCCTGGAGAATTCCCATTGTGCATTAGTACTAGCTGCTTTTAAAAAAAAATCAAAGCCAAAACAGAAATATGGGGAGAATGAGACTCGTATTCACGATTGATTTTGATTCATGAGCTGCTCTTCATGCTGTGTGCAGACTGCTAAAGTGTTGTGAACAGGACTTCAGCCAACTAGTTCTAAGTCTGCAGTTTCATGGTTCCAGTGTTTCCTTTTTTTGTTTGTTGTCAAAATATTAAGTCCATGCAGGCACTTAGTTGTCCAGTAAGTTGATGTCATGATCCCTCATAAACATGTAGCTCTTTGTTATGGAAAATAAACATAAATATACACACAATTTTTTCCAGACTTAATATTTAGCAGCACCTTATCAGAAAGGAAGGTTTATCGCACATCTACAGAAATTGCTACACACAAAAACTTTAGCTGATCCAGACTTTTCTGTATTTGATATACAGATACTTTGTTTAATTTAAAAAATATTACTCTTTGTGATACAGTTTCACCATATATGATTTATAGAGTCCAGTGATCACTAAATGTATTCTTCTGGCAGATATTTTATTTAATTGGTTTTCTGTTTTGTTCAGTTGGCAATAAATTTTGCTGAGGGGATCTATAAAAAGCATTGACTTCAATATTACTGTAGCAGTATCTGTAACAGTAAATGTAATTATCTATCCGAACTGGGCAAAAGTCCATTTGTGGTAAGGTTTTGGTGCCGTTTCTCCAGAGTAGCCAGACTACTTTTTATGAAACTAAAGGGAGCATGAGGTCAAAAACCCTGACGGCTCAGACCTTTGATAAATGGCATATATATTGCAAAGTGAAAGGCAGATTTCCCATAGGGAGTTTTTTATTTTTAAATTCCTTGAGATGATAGTGTGATAAAAAACAAACAGAAACCAAACCCAATAATCATATTTGAATGGAACAGCACAATCTCATACGGAAAGCAGAATGATTTTCATCTGACTGAAGTAACTCAGGAGTTTAAGATCTTTTTTCCTTTTCTTTTTTCATGATATAAGGTTTATGGCTTACTTCACTTATTTGCTTCTACCAGCCTCTGTTTTCGCTGTCTTCCAGCCCTACAGCTTGCTAGTCATGTTGCTGCCTGCTGAGCTCTCTCCACATTTCAGCAAATTCCAGCTGAAAAAAGAGCACACCTCTTCTCATCCCCTAAGTAGACACTTAAAATTGATATATACTTTAATTAGTAAGTGTGTGTTTCAAACATGCTTGGAAGTCCACCTCCATGCGCAGCCCTCCACACCTGCAGTCATACCTGTTTTTACCTGGTTTGCTGGTTTAACTGGTGTTACCTGGTTTGCTTGGGAGCAAGCTACTAGCAGCCTTAGCATGAGTAGGTACTACTGTGCCGACATAGGGATGTGCTCAGAGAGTTTAAATCTAGGAGGGAAATTTAGCAATGAACACTAAAGACAGACACTGGATTGAAATCCTCTGATACTGCTGATGTATTACATGTGCACGATAAACCAAACCTGGCTTAATAACCATCATTAGATATGTGTTTAGGCTGTTGATAGCAGGTTCACATATCACAGCGGGAACATAATGCATTCTTCCCAAGCTTGACAGTGTTAGGAATCTACTGATACAGATCTTTGGAGAAAGAAATGAGGACATCCTTTTGAGTTTATTAAAATTCAATAGACTAGTAGGTTCTTTTTGAAAGAATAGAAGGGGAAAATGATGAACTTTTCAGAAAAAACTAATTATTCTGCTAAAATGGGAAGTTCTGTGAGGTATGTACTGATTTATGAATTTAAAACATGAAACTGCCCAGATTACGGAGGTTTTTATGCCAAGCCCTTCATATGTCCAAATAAAATACTTTATGGTTCTGTCAATTAAGACCAAAGGATGTTAGCATAAGGAGAATCTGTGGTACAGTGCAAGTGAGATCCGTCTGGTTCCTGAAAGCACAAATTCATTTAAACAAAAGCTGAAAGCGTAGGTTGAAAGTAGTCTGCAGTACACGACTGCTCGCTGTAGCTCAGGATGAAACTTGATGACCTGGAACATTCCTTAGGCATTTTTATTCCCATAGTCTCACATTCTTTAGCAAACATTCCCATCCCTAACCCCCTGCCCCAGTAATAATAATTTAAAACGCTAACAAATCACCAATGACAAAACCACTTTTGAGAGAAATAATGGATGGGATCCTTTGTCATGCCTAACTTCAGCCTTCAAGTCTAAGCTTGGACTTCTGCAGTTGGAAGGAGGTGGAGATGGTCCCTGGATTGATACCTCCCCTGACAGTGTTAACATCTGTACTTGAGAAAGCTTGGACAAGTTGACTTCTGAAAGCATGTATCTCTCTCTGCTTATTGTAGAGGGGCCTAGATGACAAACTTTGATGAAGCACAGAATTTATTTAAAGTTATCCCTAGCCTAATCTGGAGTTTATTGCTGCTGCAGTTATTTCCTTCCATTTTATTGTAGCATAGCTGTGGAGTTTCAGTTATGGATTAAGACTCTGTTGTGGTGGGTGTTGCACAACCCCAATGCAACAATACATGTACAGCTCTGAAGATTTTATAATTACAGTTTTACCTACATACATCCCTGAGAAGCAAAATTACATGCTTAAAGGATGTACATTGACAGATTATACAAAGGTCAAAGTTTCACTCCAAAGGCTGCTCCAACAGCTGTTTATGTTTTTTTTTTTTCTAATGACTTGGAATATTCATACATAAGCAGTCATTGGGGCAAGGCCTAAAATTTCTTCTCCAAGCTGAGCGTTAATCAGGAGTTTAGAAACGTACCCACTCTGTGTGTATGTATGTAGGTATGTTCTTCTGTCTCTTTCTCTTTTGTCCAAACCAGTAGGTCTGCAATGTGCCAAGAAAAAGTGGAACCTTTTTAGCGGTAAGGGTTGTGAGTCTCTGTTCTGGCAGGAGATGTGTATTTCAGCTCTTCATGCAGAAGGGGGAATTAGACCCTTCTGCTGGGTGAGTGCTCTAAGCCCAGTGCTGTTGTGCAAGGGTGAGAAGGGCAGTGTCGCCTCCCATGAGAAGCCATGTTTCAAAGGGAGTTGCCACTGTGTGCTGTGAAATGCTCAGTGTCGTAAGCGTGTGCTGGCACATCTGCTGGACTCACTGGCTTTGGTAAGATGAGTGGAGAAGTGCCGTGCTTATGGGTCCTATTGGATTTCATTAGCCTTGGATAAGGCTGCTGTGGAAAGAGGAGAGATGCTGAGGTGCTGCTGTCATGCAGGACTGAGAGCATGTGTGCCACCCTTGGCAGAGATGGTGGTGCTTCATGCAGCCCCATCACCACGTCTGCGAGCTCTGAAGGAGTGCGGCAGTATTCACAGTGGTGCCTCGGGGAAATTTGAGGCTTGGCCAGAGGTATAGCATGAGGTTCCAAATGAATGCCTGTTCGGTTAAATTGAAGCTGAACAGGAGCACCGAGGAACTTTGCCAGTTACCTCACCAGTATCCTCTGAAATAGCACTTGCATTACATAGGTGATTTTGTGCCTCAGTTTCCTACTTGCAATGTGAGAATAACGGTACTTCCATTTCTCTTAGGATTGCAGTTGCTCGAAATAAGCTGTGCACTTCAATATTAAACTAACGGTTATCACCGTAACACCTAAAAGATCATAGAAAATCACCTCAATTGTTTCTTTGTTCCTTTGGCTGTTTCACAATATAGTCTAGGAATTAGAGAAGAAAAGGGTCTCACAGGACATGCAAACTTCTCTGTTTGTTCTCATGTTTGTTTTGATCAGGGCTCCTTTTAATGTGTAGTCCAGTTCAATGTAAATGCCTAGACTCTGGCACTTCAAGATTGTTGAACAGACTTAAGATTATGTGACTAAAACCATTTTCAGTGAAACTGAATCTGTATTTAACGTGATTTTTTCTGCCCTCATTTACCAGTATACTGAAATAACTGTGCTTCTTCCTCAGAGATTATACATTTCCTACTCTTGTAGACTAGTAATTATTTCTCTGAATAACATTTATTTTGGCCTTTAAAGTTTTCTTTTATAACTCACTTTTGCTAGCTCATTAATTGCACCATCTGGATAGGACAATACCTACATATAATAGTACCTACCTACTGTGTATTTGACTGGCATGTTTTTAGAAATGTAAACACACACACAGATTATTGTTGATTTCTGGGTTCCCTCTAATCTCTCTAATGTCCTCATGATTATCTGTGTTTTCTAAAAAGAAAACCACAGAACAGTAAGTAGTTTGGTTTTTTTTTTAAAGGTAAGTCATAAAAACACTTAAATAATTTGGTCATTAGCAAAAGAGCTAATTTCTGTGGTTTCTGAGCAGTAACATTGTTAAAAGTTTGTTCTAGTAGATGAAGTGTATGTATTTAATGTTTATTTTTTCCCCATTCACTTTATGAAATCTGTTTCTTTCATGGTCTTTGGAAGCTCATCAGAGGTACGGTAAAACTGCATGAAGTGTCATAGAAGCATATTTGCAAGCACCAACTACTGTGAGGTGTCCTTATTCCTACTGAGCAGTAGGCCCATGTTTACTGGCCAGTGTGTTTAGTTTTAGCAGATGGCAAGCTACACTCTGTGAAAACACATTTTTTTATCGCTGTTACTGTGTCTTCTCTGCTCCCCAGACTGAAAGTGCCACAGGGAAAGAGCAGTCTTCCCCCTGCACATGTATGAGCAAGATTTGGTGTACTGGGGCTCTGCTCTGAGTTGGTGGCATTTAGGTGATTCTCTAGTATCAGTAAATAATAATGATGATGACAGAAGATTGAGATGTTCCACCTGTAAATTCTAGCAGTGCATAGCCTGGCCTCCCGAACTGAGCGACAGTAGAGAAAAGTTGCTTTTGTCAGGTATTGAAGAACAGCCTGTTTATGGTTAATGCATTCCCACGCTTGCCTCCACCAGCAATTGTCACTGCAAGACAGATGCTCAAGAGGATGGAGCTGGAGGGTGAGAGGAATGTATTGGAATCACTCCTTGAGCTTTGGGAAGCGTTTCACAGTGTTAAGGTGACTGATTCTGAAGAAATAGTTGTTTCTTCGTTGAAAACCACAATTGTATCGGGGATGGTAGGTTGCTGTAAAATTCTCCTGGGTCTAAGTTCAGTAAGATATTTTTCCTGTGTTCGCTAGCAGAAAAATACCTTGTAACTTGCTCTTTTCAGAGGTTTGGAACCACCTGTGAGTCTAAGGCATCTAAATCTGCAGCAGTACTCGTTAAATGTTGCCATTTATGGAAAGCAGAATAGTCTTTTCTTGGATCTTCTTTTATGCTCCTAGGTATTGTGTTGGGTGTTCAGTATAAGAAGGCATCAGTGTTAGTTATCATAGGTATAGATAAGAGTATAACCCTGAGGGAACTCATGAACCGCTTGTGTATAGGCAGCTCTTTTTTGTGCATGGTTTTTGAGGAGGTCCATGGATGAGGCATAAAAATAGAAATAAAACAAACAAAAGCAACACGTGCCAGTGACAGGTGGGTTACTTTCTGGGTGCATAGAGATCTTTACCAATCCATTACCACCACAAGGCAATGGAGACCCATCAGGATGTAGTGCACGTACACAGTGCTTCAACATTCAGCCTGTTACAGAGCTCATGAGGTAAACTCCAGGGAGATTTGTAGGAGCAAATGCCTAGAGATGCCCAGGGACCTGGCTGGTCATGCTGGAGGCCCGTAACCACATGCACTTGGGTGGTACAGAAACACTAATGCGCTTCTGCCCAACTCACCTCAACCAGCAGTGGATCTCCCCAGTGGGAAAGGAAGTCGAAATTGAATTATTTGGATCTGATGTGTGTTTGTGTGTTTGTACTTGCAGGCTCTAATCTCGATGATTCTTAACTAAATAAACCCCAGTATCCTACTCCACGACAGGTTGGTTTTAACAGCTGGTTTTTAGAATGATCCCAGTGTGTTCTTTCTGAGCACTTTATGCGGCCCTCTTGAGACTAGTAAGGGTTCACATTAGATTTGGCTGCTACATATTGGTTTGTGGATACACTATGCGAACATCATGCCTTCTGGCCTCCATCATTTTAGTCTTGTAAACCGCATAAGTTTAATTGATATGTATAGGACTTTGGAGTCCTGGGTATTGTAGTATTTCATGTGGTTACAGCATAGAAGCAAGCAGGCATCTGAACTAAAAAGCTTTACTCTCCCAGGCTCGGATGCACCCCCACAGGCACTAGGACTTCATCAGAATTGCAGCTTTTGATTTAGAGAGTCATTTCTTATTTTGCTAAATTGTTTGGCTTTTAATCAGTGGTTTCCTATGTTTCCCTGCCTGTTACCCAACCACATAATGGCAAGCATGTCAAAAGGTCTCAGCTGCTTTGAGAGCAGCCTTGAAATGTGTTCTTTGCCCTGCGTGAGAAGTACAAACTGAACAGAAACTATACAAAATGTCTGTGTTGGAAGTATGGTGGCTTTGGAGTGGAAGCCGTGTCCTAATTGCCAGTGACAGACTACAGAGGACGGACAGTGAACTCCCTGGTTGCCCTTGGCTGTGCCGGTGCTGGGGTGAGAGAATTGGGAAGCTGTTACTATTGGTGGTTCTGAGCTTTTCTTTCCCCCTGGATGAGGGAGGCCAGTACTGACGGAGTCAGCTGAGACCTGATCCTGTTCTTCTGAGGTATCCCAGCCTGATAGGAAAAACAAATACAAAAGAATCCAGAGTTATTTTTTCCTCTCTTGTATGTGACATCCACCAAAGTGCCGCTGAGCACATGCAGGAGGGAGGAGGATGTGTGAATGGAGCAAAAGCGCCCATATTTTTGGAGCAAGCAGCCCACTATCAATGTTTTTAATTTCTCTTGGGTCACAGATATTATTATTAAACTCTGTCTAAAACCACTGTAAAGAAGAGAAGCAAGAATGTTGTGCATCAGCTGAAGAGCATTTTTGTAGCTCTGTGAAACCCACTTTGTGATTTACTGATTCAGCTGTTGGTTCCCACCAGCTTCTGCAAAGGAAGATGCAGAGGAACGCATTCCCTGCATATAGGCTGAATTGGGCACCTCTGCTTAAAAATTGTAAGATGTAGCTCAGTGCACACGTTTTCAGTTCATAATGAAATACATATGTTCATCTTCATGCAGCATCTCTCAAGGGCTACTGTGTGAAGCACTGAGGGCCACTAACAAAATCTCCTTTTCCTTCCTTCCTCCTTTTCCAACTGCTTTAAAACAGATGGTTTTTTTATAAAGTGGGCTACATTTAGAAGGCTTTGAGCCTTGGTATTCCCTTTAATAATCTCATTGCTCCTTGAGAACTCTAAGAGACAGCGTTTTTTTAAATTCATTGTATAAGCACCTTGTGCCTTGTGTTCCATTTCTGTATTTAAAAAACCCTTGGGGGAGAGGAGGGAGATGATTGCTATCAGGGTACCATATATAATCAGTGTAACAGCTGGGTTGTTAGCTGGTAAAATATCAATATAAAATATATTTTTTTAGTTTAGCTAACTGCAGAAAAGCCACTTCTTAAACTGGCACAAATTGGCACAACTTGAGAATTGAATGAAAGGCAAGCTTCTTCATCAGTGGGTGGACTTGGTTCGGCTTGATCAGTCTGCAAAAATGCAGGAATTTTTGAGCTGCTTTTGTGTGTGCTACTGAGGCAAGAGATGTTTTATGAACACTGGAGCTGCATGAAAAGAAGACCTCCACTTCCTGTTTGAATCAGTGTCCGTATTATTATGAGGGATTACATCTTGGCTCTAACGTTCGTGACTGTGAAGAGGCTGTTCCTGAAGATGGGAATGTAAGGCTAGAGAAGGATATAATCTTTATCTTGTTTGTAGAAACTGCCAGCAAGTCTGGTTATTGCATTGCTGTATTTTGTGAAGTATATTGAGTCTCCCTGAGGGAGCAGGACTCAGTCCAGCGTGATGTTCCACAGGGGTCGGTAGCTCAGAAGTCAAGCCCATTGAGACGAGAGCACTGAAATTCACATTTAGGCATAGACTGTGTGCCAGGAAACAATATAAAGAGTTCATAGTCTTTGATCCACAGTCTGTTTTATGTGGATGGTTTGCACAAAATATGCCAGCTTTTTATTTTTTGTAGCAACTGAATAGACTTGTATTTATTAACTGAACCTGATTGTCACAGTTACTGTCACTCAGTGAGAAACTCTGCTCCCCTTTAGGCAACTTCTGCATCTGTCCTTTGTTTCTGTTACTTTTCTGTCTGCTTTTTTGTATGTCTCTCATTCCTCCTCCCTCCTTTCTTTGTGTGTCTCCTTTGTTATTCTCCCTTCATTGCCTTCTCTGTATTAAATCACCTTTCTCACCCCTGAGGGCTTAAATAGCATCATCTTCCCAGTTCCATCTGGAAAAAAAAAGATCTTCAAAGACATGGTTAGTAATGACACAGACATGTCACCGGTTTGGGAGTTGCCATTCCAGTGAATATAGATGTTCACACTTGGTCACATGTTGTCTGCAGGCTTGGACAGACAGCATGGCATTGCTTAAGGAAATCTTGCGTTCATGGCAGTATCTGTAGCTCTAGAGGACAGCAATAGCAGATGTTTAAAAAAAACATTGTCCTCAAAATACATAATCTAAATTGAAACTGGCCCAGGACCAGTGTATTTCACCTCATGCCCTGTCATTGTTTAACCCCAGCCAGCAGCTAGGGCCATGCAGCTGCTTGCTCACTTCCCCCAGTTGCGATGGGGGAGAGAACTGGAAGAGTAAAAGTGAGAAAACTCGTGGGTTGAGATGAAGACAGTTTAATAAGTACAGCAAAAGCCACGTGTGCAAGCAAAGCAAAACAAGAAATTCATTCACCACTTCCCATCGGCAGGCAGGTGTTCAGCCATCTCCGGGAAAGCAGGGCTCCATCATGCATAATGGTTACTTCGGAAGACAAACGCCATCACACCGAATGCCCCCCTCCCCGCCTTCTTCCCCCAGCTTTATATACTGAGCATGACGTGACATGGCATGGCATATCCCTTTGGTCAGCTGGGGTCAGCTGTTCCAGCTGTGTTGCCTCTCAACTTCTTGTGCACCCCCAGCCTGCTCGTTGGCAGGACAGTGTGAGAAGCAGAAGAGGCCTTGACTCTGTATAAGCACTACTCAGCAGTAACTAAAATACCCCTGTGTTATCAACGCTGTTTTCAGCACAAATCCAAAGCATAGCCCCATACTAGCTACTACGAAGAAATTTAACTCTATCCCAGCCAAAACCATCACATGCGCCCAGCCTAAAGCTGTGAAGTGATCTCTTAATCTCACCTAAGGTTAGTTTTGGATTGGGAACATGAAGTGAAATACACTGCTTCTGTGTCAAGCTTCTGGGTGAGTTGAAATGATCATAATTAGAAATGAAAGACTCAAAATCCCATTTCCAGTCATCCAGTTCTGTAATCTGCACATGCCATCTAATAAGAATTTGTATACTACCCGTCACTGGAATGACTCTGTTGCTCATCCAGGTTTAATTGAAAAATAATCATAATCTATTCAGTGTTAGCTGTAATGCATAAATGAGGTATTGTGAGCTAAACACAACTTCTGAAATGTTTATTACCATGGATTTTATTGTCTGGATTAAGTTCAGATATTAGTGCATGTCATTCTGATACTTGGGTGATGTCATTCTGATATGTGACTTTGCCAAGTATGCCTCATTATTACTTTTTGCAACCTATAGGCAATGAATTCTTTTTCCTTTAAGTGAAATGAAATATTTACAAGCTGTTACTTATTGCAGATATTTAAATGAATGAAGCTTCTTTTGAAAACAAACGCAAGCTGAGGAAAGCAAAGACAGCAAATGAGTGTGAAGCTGTCGTAGGAGGGAAACTCCGCAGCTCATCTATGTAAGCTCTGTGGCTTTAGCTGAGCCTTGAAAACACAGGAGTCAAAAGCAGGAAAGTGCTAAGGTCTTGATTTCTGGCATAGCTTGTTTCTCTGATGCAAGTGCACTTGCTGTGCAGCCACTACAGCTCATGGACTGAAAGAAGATGAACAGATTTAAAGTGCTTTTATCTAACATGAAATTGATACTGTCTTATGGGAATGACTTCTAAGAAGAACATAAGAATGTCTGTGCTGGGCTAGACCTGTGGATATCTAGGGAAGAGCATCAGACTCAGATGAATATTTTGTGATCCTTCACCAGAGAGCTTTTCTAGCTCACAGCAATTTGTGGCTGAGGGGTAACTGTAAAAGCTTTTCAGGTGCAAGAAACATACCTTGTTTATAAACATGAAAGAAAGATGGGCTTAAGTACTTAAATGCAGCAGTTAGCCAAAATTGCTAGTACTGAATTTCTATTGATTACATCATACTTTTCCTAAACCTAAATGAGTTCAAATTTTGGGGTCTGTTCTCTGAGTGACTTAAATTTTGTGACTCTAGCTACATTTTAGAATTTCAAAACCATTTCTTACTATATTGATTTAAATAGTAAATTAAATTCCAACAAATTACATAAAATAACAGAGAGATCTATCAACACATCATTTACAAAGTACTTCTTTTCTACTGTAAGTTTCTCACCAATTTGGGAAGTTTAAAGAGTACTCTTTCTCTTGAGTGAATGTTGTTTCTAGAAAGAAAGATGCATGGCAAAAGTAGTTTTTAGATTTTTTTGGTTTTTACAGAATTTATTAAAGCATCTTTTTAGAAGTGTTGGATGATGGTACTTTCATATGGAAAAAGTACAAAGTGTCCTGAATGTTTTCCTTGGTTATTTAAAATTGAATAAATGTTCTTAAATGGACGACCTCATCTGAGCCTGGATTAATTTTAAATTCAAGCCATTATTCTCTTGGTACATAACCAATACAGTATATGGTCTTATAAACAAGTGAGTCTCATTTTTAATTTATGAAAGTTTACCTGAGAGTATTCAAATGTCTCACCCTTTCCAAGCATTAAAAAATGCCTTTGATGTCTCAGTGTTTGACTTTAAAACAGCTGATCTTCTGGTGTGCTGTATAATCAAGTTGTTTTGATACATACAAGAAATGCTGCTTGTTTGTTCCAAGTTTGCATGGCATAATTAAGCTAGGTTTTGTTCAGTAAAAATTGGTGATTCTGTTAAACCAAAAATCAGTCCGTTTCTCTTAAGTAACTTCAAGGCAAATTATTAAACAGGCATGATCAAGTTTCTTAGATTTTAAGAAGTGCTGAAGGTGAATTTTGAAAACCTTCTTGCTCATTCTTACTTCATGATTTTTAAATAAAGATTTATAGTGCTCTCTTTCAATTTTTAACATTGGATTGAAGGACATCAATAAAAACATTCAATTATAGTGGACTGTCTGTGGGCTCCACAGGAACCCAAGCTGTGATTAGATTTCTCATCTAGAGTACAGAAGCACCATTTCATTGACTTAAATTTCACTCATTATGGAAGGATTCTTAGCTTTGATTTATCTCACTGTAATGGAAACAAAGAGGTGCATGAGTCTACAAAATGGGAAAAATAAACAGAAATGGGTAATATCATAAGAATTATATTTTAAATGTTGAATTCCACGCTGTTCTTTCTTACTGTTTTTCCTCTTCATTTTTTTCCCTAAACATTTCTATATTACCGAGTTTATCTAGAAAAAGCAAGCTTGTTAGCTTGAGCAGAGGTTTGTTGTTTTTCACCTTTCTTTGTCCACCCACTCTGTCTTAGTCCACTACCTTCCTTTCTATAGACTGGTTAATTTAATCTTTCTAGCTGCTGCATTGGTTTGTTCAGCATCGCTAGGGTCAGCATGCCACATATGAAAGGCACATCAGCTGAAGGAAACTAATATCCCGATCAACTTACTATCACTGCAGATAGAGGGAAACCAGCTGGCATGAGTGAATTGATTTCTGCATCAGTCTCCTTGCACTGGCAATCAATTCAATGGAGAGAAATGAGACCTGAGTCCTCATCACTTTCCTGTTGTAGAAGGCCCCTATATCAGAGTCTCATTCTTCTGAATTCACTGATGGAACTCTGCTAACGCTTAGCTATGAGAGCAATGGCACTCCATACAGTATTACTGAACCCAAAGCCTGTAAAAGGCAACAGCAGGCTTCAGTGTGTTTTGGATCAGATCCTTGGGCTAGTGCTGCAATCATACTAGTCACCGTATTAGTTAAGAGGTATTTAAGCCCCAAAAACATTAGGAGGGATCTCTCATCTCTCATTGCTGACCCCATGAAACTCATCCTGATAACAAAGCAGGACCAATTTTATTTGTCATTTTTTAATATACCCATCTGCTTTTTGTACTTTCTGAACCACATGCATGCTAAATAATTCTGAGGAATGACATACAGTTTTAGTAGGTATCATTATTATATCTACATGGGGAAAAAACCATGGTGCTTTCACTTTTCTCACTCACATTTTTGGTGAATGAATAGTAGTGCAGCAAAGCAGGTCTGTTCTATAATAAAAATTTCCAGGGCACTGTAATTTATAACTTAGGTAATGGCTTAAATAGTCAAGTTAAAGAGAAAATAATTAGAAGGCTAATTTGGATTCACCCTTCCCTATTACCTCTTAAAGATGTTGACTGTAGAGTTCTGTTACTGCTTCATTTAGCTTGACTATTGCGATGACCTAACTCCTTGTGCATGAGACTGGTCTTGTTCGGATATGAAGTAGGGTTTTTGTGTCACTGTATCAGAGCATGTAGCACTTGTGGCTTTTCTGATATCGTAGAATTAGGAGCGAATAAGGTGACATTGGCTTACACAAGGGAACAGACATGCTCTGCTTTGGTCCCAAAGGTGTCATTGATTCTATTTGCATTACGTGGTCAAATATTTGTGTATGGTATCATTGAGGCTAACAAAAGGTTGTCATAGGGCAATGTTTATGTCACAAATTGTGACATTTACTTGTTGATGGGGTAGTATAATGTCAGCATGTCGTGGTGCAAATGTCATCATTTTGTGATGTGACAAATTGTCCCTAAGGATAGGCTTTTTAAGAGACCTGAACGGATGTTGGAAAAATGAATAGATGTAGACTGATTTTATTTGCGTCATATTTAGGAACAATCAGAAGTTTAGAAAGCAAAGCTTGCAGCAGTTTGTATCACTTCTCATTCTTGAAGGGTCTTTGCTAATGCCACAAACTTTAGTCATTATATACATGATGCTTCCTTAGCAGGCAAATTTGTTGACTCATCATGCTTCAAGGCAGCTCCGGAGATGACAGTTCTTCAGTAGCTAACATGTTTAATTGGACCATTCTCCATTTGTAGCAGACTGGATTTTCCTATTTTAACCACAAAATAGTAGGAGAATTTGGAAAGTTTCCCGTCTGTCAAAACTTAAGTGCAATAGGAAGTAAGATAATTTTGTTTGTAGTTGTTCTGTCCTTCACTCAAACCTTGTTAGAGGCAATTGTGAAGCATACTAAACAGTGCTGCTTATACCTTATCTACAAGGCAAATTCAGCAGGGATGGCTGTGCTCTGTTAACAGAACTAAACTGAGCCAGAAATATATTTGGTATTGCAGTGTATTCCTGGGCAGTTCCCTGTGTATGCCTGAGACATACTGTAAGTCGTCAAAGGAGAGGATATTCAGTAGTTTCCGGAAGACATTTTAAATAAAATTAAGACATGTAAATTGCACTGAAATCAGAGCCTTTGAGAGGGAATATTCTGGTGAGAACTGAAGGCTGTAGCTTTTTCTGTGGCAATAGTAGATTTCTGCTTCTGTAGAAATAGACTCAATGGAAAAGTTGTTTGTCCAAGCACAGAATAATTAAATCATAGATTTCCTCTTCAGGTGAGGTGTTTCTGGATTTAATGATGGAACTTGGTCTTAGACAGGCCTAGTCATGCTTCAGGGTGGTGGCAGCATGCAGGCTTACTCTGTCACACGTGGGTCAGAAAAGCAACACGTAATAGCAGTAGCAGGCAGTATCCTGCCCTCTGTTCCTGCAGAGCTGGGTGCTCATTCTAAGCTGGACTTCAGATGAGTGATTTTGTATGAAACTACTTTCCACTAGATTTGGAAGAAGTTCTGATGAAATTTGTGCTTTCCAAATCTGAGTGTTCTCAACTTGGTGTCTGCACAGAAATTTGGGGTTGTGTATGTGCTGTATGTGAAACTATATAAGCAGGTGGTTTCAGGCACTTATTCTGCCTGTATAGTTTGTAGATTTAATGCAGAAGTTTGAGCTGCTGTTCTTTGAAAACACAGATAAATATAAATAAAATATAGTGTGTTCTCTTGTAAAATTTGCTAAGTGAGGCCGAGATGGGCAGTCCCTGGACAACTCCTCCCCAGGAGCTGAGAGAAGCCTGTCCACTTAGGTCTGCTTCAACTATGGCACTACTGTCAGAGAACGGTGCTCATGCAGGCTCTTCTTGCTATACTTGGCCAATATTGAGCTAATGCTCCATGGTTATACCAGGCTGTAACTTGCTGCTAAGGAAGAGAAACTGAATAAAGAAAAAACATAGCATTTGATGGAAACGAACAGTGTTGAACAAACTTTGAACAGTTTTCTAATCAAGGTATTTGGACATTGGGTACTTTTTTCAAACCATTTAGTCTGGAACTGATCCAAAGCCAGTCTTTCTCCTGAGGAAATTCCTGAAGTAGGACATTTTTGCTCAGATTACCAACAGTGCAAGCCTCCGTTTCCATAGTTTCTGTGTCAGTTCAAAGACAGACTCCAGGTGAGTTGTGATTTCTCTACAGGCGACTGTCGGTGGTTGCAACATGATGCGGTTCCTGCAGAAATGGCAAACAAGGCGGGTCTGGTTGTTTTTTAATCTCTTGGGCTTCAGTAGAACTACTTCTGGTTTGCGGGGCTGCCAGAGGCTTTCTGTTCAACCTTGAGCAGGTAACTTGAATCATTGTATATCTAAATGTCACATACGGAAGTCTTGTTCTGCCTCTTTAGTTAGAAGGGCAACATCAAAGATCATGAAGTGTTTGGATACTCTGGAAATTTGTGTGATCATGTTACCATAGGTAAACAGAAGGGAAAAGAAAGGCAAGCTACACAGGAAAGTTATTTTTCTGATGTTAGTCTGATATAAGGGAATCTCATTTTACAGTCCCAGAGCTTTCATGTGGCTTTACATCCTACATGGTATCGCTTTTTAAATGCTGTCCTATAAAAAAACAGTCGAGAATTATGAATGATTTTTCATTTACATATGTTTTTAATACCCAATACTTGCATTAGTGAAGTATGCTTCTTACCAAGCCGCTTTTTATTTTGATATGTATTATTTTCTTTCATAATAATATCTACTTAAAAAATCATTGGGAAATTTTACCTTCCTTAAAGAATGTTTGAGATTTTAAAAATTATTTTTCTCAACTATATGGTTTTTTAATTTTAATTCAGTAAGAGTTATAAATTTCTTAGAGTCATTGCATATGTAATAATTTGAAATGTGTCTGGCATTAGTTCTGTAAAAACAATCTGGATGTTCTCTGATCTGGATCTACAGAGCCATAAAATATATATGGCACTGTATTAAGTTTTATAATGCTCATTACTTCAATGTTGTACCTGTTGGGTAGAAAATCACTGAAGCGGATGAAGAGTATTGCTCTTTGAGCAGCAGAAATATTAGAAGTGCTTTTACATGGCCCCTTCTAGATATGAGTTTCACTGCAGGGTTCAGCAAAGAAATAATTAGTATTTAAACTGTTTGCGAAGGAATATGACTATTCCTCCAGAGCAGAAGAATTACAAATCAGTGGAGCGCTGCAGAATTTTTCTTTGGGCTAAAATAATTGTCATATGAGGTCTTCAAGATATAATGAGGGATATCTGTGGTCTAGCAAAGTGATCTTAAAACTCGATATAGTAGGACCCTGTTTTAATTCCCGAATCTTTTACATGACCGTCATTGTAATTTGGGGGAACGCGCTTTGTTCCTGTTCCAGTTGTTAGAGCTCTATTAGCAACATAATCTCTGTGTCTTTAAAATTAACTGTGCCTTCATATTTAGCTACTTTCAGGGTCAACTGCTATGCTACTTAAGACAACAAATTTAACCTAGCTGCTTTGTAATCACTGTAGTCGGTACTCTGGAAGGCCTGGGATCTACATGTGTGTTGTACAACATCGATCGTTGTACTCCAACAATGAGCTCTGAAAAGTTAAATATTTAGTGTTAGCTAACCTTCTGCTTATAATTGTAGCCCTAATAAACCTCAATATTTGTCTCGATACCTTTCTATTTTTGAAAGGGATTTTTATTTATGATCTGTAGAAAATGCATTTATTTAATGGGCATTGCATTAGCATTGCTAATGGTCATAATGTGTTTAGTTTCAAAGGATACCTGCTTTGAAATTTACTGCAGAATAGTGGAAGTGCCACCATTCACTTGGGAGTGTCTAGGAGAAAGTAATGTTAATGTTTTAATTTTAGAATATGTCATCATAGTGTTCCACTTTCATTACTGAAGTGCCAGTTGTTTGGTCTCAGTAGATGTACAGGACATGAAACAGCCCTGTAAGTATCATGGTACACAGCCATAAGAAGACGTGGATGTTTGTAGTGGGTATATAATCCCCAGCTCAGTTGTGCATGATGAGAGCTTCATGTCTTGGTTTTGGATGTAAGCAACTTCTGAGTGTAAAAAGTGATATGCATGCCCCATTTATGTGAGTGACCCAGGTTCACCTGTCTATTGTATGGGTTTAGATGCTTTGCAGTATGCTGATTTTGCATTCTCCCAGGTTATAGCCCTCTTAAAACAAACCCTCCAAAACCAGGGTTGTTTTTAAGTTGGCTGATTTCACTGTACCGGTGCATGGTACAGCTCTGCAACCATTGCACTGACACAACTGAAAGGGCATCAGACACAGGCAAGGGGCTGCGAACAAGTGGCCAGAGCAGTAGAGAAATGGAAACTTCGGGAAGTGGCTTCACTGCTGAATCAGTGTATTATGAAACAGATTCTCTAACATGTAGTTTGCTACCTGTTTCTCTGGGTAGCAGTGCTGTCTTAAGCTGCCACAGAGTATTTCCAGGCCTGTACAAACCTTCTCAGCTGGTGTCAGTGTAGTTGTTTGTGGAGAACTGACTTGGAGAATTAATTGTGATAAGAAGAACCTGGGCAGCTGGGTTTAGACTATTTTATTTAATGTCTGATTTAAATCTGCCTTGCTTCAGTTTACTTCTTTCCCTATGCACTAGGGATACGGAGAAAAGTTTATTCCCTGTCTCTTTTCATCAAACTTTAATGTATCTGAAAGCCCTTTTTATGCTTCTCTTATGTCTTGCATTCTTTAGATTTAATAACCTCAGCTTCGTCATCCTTTCCTTGTTGCTCACTTGGTGCTGCTTTTCTAGACCTTTCATCATTTTTATTGCATTTTTCCAGGCTCTCTGCAATTAATCCACGTTAGTCCTGTGATGCTTTGGCATGAACACACTCTTCCAACTGAGGTCTTCAGGCAGGAGAAGTTTCCTTTCTGAGTGTCACAGTCTGCATGTGTCTTGTCTTGTAGCCTCTTTATCCATTACCTTATGGTGCCATGCTGCTGCAGAAAACGCAGACATAACTGTCTCATGATTCATTAACACTGCCATCTCTTCTTTTGCTGAGTGTACTTCGCTTTTGCCTATTCTGATTATGCTCATTGGTCGCCATCGTTCTTGCTGAATGGCACCCAGCCATTTTTGATCTTTTTTCCAATTTGTGAAGATCACTTTCAGTTCTCATCCTGTACCTCAGTCTGTATGTTTCAGCTTGGTGTCATCCTCTGATTTAATACGCATAGCAACTTTGTGCAGATGTTAAATAATACCAGACTAAGGACGTGTTCCCTTGCAAACCCACTTGATACAGAGGACATCTTTTGCCTCTCTGTTATCCCTAAGACCTGTTACTCTGCTTTTTGAGGGAGTTAGATCATTTTGATAGTTTTTGCTTTTCAAATTTCAAATTAGACTTCACTCATTGCTAGCAGACAGTTTATTTGGTGATAGCTTCTAGAATTTTTCTGGGAATTGAAGCTACACTTACTAGTTGGTGATTTCCAGACTCCTCCTATCCCTCCTCCTCTTTTTATAAAAATAGGTTCAATGTCTGTCCTTTTCTGGTCATCTGGTATGCACCTCATTTTCCATTATTTCTTTAAGAAGCGAGTAAAACAATCTCAAAACTTCTGGCAGTTTGAGAACCTGAGGATGATGTCCATCTCCACCTTATGCTAGCATGCTTCTGTTGCCTTGTTCTTTGTTAAAATACCACCTAAATTCTTCTTTCACCCTTGTCCATCTCCAGGCACCTGTTATTTTCAATGCATTTCACTTAGCTTTGCCACCAGAGCTCTTTGTGCAATCTTGTGCGAGTGAGTGAACCATTTTGGGTAAGAGTAGCTCTCTAGTCATTCTCCACAATGTCCTTCCTTTTCATGCTTCGCATGATGCCCTCAACCCCCCCATCCTTTACCCCCACCCCCACACTGGGGGAATCACATGTGAAGAAGTCTGTATCCAGAAGGGACTAACAGGAAATTTTGGGACAGGCTGTGTCCGGCTGCATTCCTTTTCCAAAATACATCTGGGTAGCTTTGTTCATTTTATTGGTAAACTCCATGAGTTGAATTATTTTTCTTGCTGATTAAAATAATGTACAATGACACGAATCTTTTAGAAAATTATGAATTTCTATATTTCTGTGGCTTTTACTTCACATGGCAAGCTCTGCTTTGAATTAGTGCATCTGCTTCAAGGCCTGGATGGTGTCATTGGGTTTTGTATGCCATTGCCTGGATGTTCTTCCACAGTGGCATATAGGCACACAGCATATATCCTTCCACGCCTCCTCCCACCTCTGCTTCACTGCACTTTTACTGCTGGGCAGTCTCCTGGTCTTCCGTTGTTTTTTCTTTATGTCTTCGTTTTATTCTCCTGACACTGCTGGCTTTTTCTTTCTCTCTCCCTCTGCATCCTTAATTGTTCAACCTGCATGAGCTTCATAGTGTATTTCTGGATTATAGACATTTATAGGTAAATTTTGTATGAGCAAAATACACAACTGGTAAAAATAAGTTATAATCAGGGAAGGATCAGAAGCTCTGTGTGCCTGTATGTATATACTTATGTCTCACTTGAAATACTGTGTAGGTTAACCTCATTTATTTACTTCCCAGAAAATCATTTAAACGTTTACAAATAACAACCTCTGTTGCCTTGGTTCTATGTTTACTTTTCCCTGTCCCTTTGCCTGTGTGGCCAATGTGAAATATATGCTTCTGGAACACTACCTTCTATGTCAATTAGTATAATTTTGATTTTGATCTTGGAGTAGGGCATATAGGTGCCACAGTAAAGCAGGTAATAATATTCAGCAGATGTTAATGCATTAAACATAGGAGTTCAGATGCAGGCTTCTCACTTTTACTATTACTACCGCACAGCTTTTAAGTGTCCCTATGTCTTCTTAGGCAGATATCTGGAATTTATTGAGTGGAATAAATTCCTTCTGGGTGTTTACAGGAAGAAGTGACAAATGTGATTTGATAACACTGACAATTACACGATTCCCTTCCTGCTGGTGAATCCAAAACAACTTT
The DNA here is from genome assembly GCA_008921705.1 of Burhinus oedicnemus. Classification (NCBI taxonomy): domain Eukaryota; kingdom Metazoa; phylum Chordata; class Aves; order Charadriiformes; family Burhinidae; genus Burhinus; species Burhinus oedicnemus. The sequence goes on along the minus strand of VFFE01007634.1, from coordinate 139,216 downwards.
TGAGAGCAATATGAAATTAAGTTATGACCAAGGCCAGCCACAGTAAAACCAAGCGTTTGGTTAAACCCTCAGAGCTGCAGAATTTATTAGAGACATTCAGACAACAGAAGAAAAATATCAGAATGTTAATGAGCTTTATGTCTACCAGAATTAAACTGATTTTTCAGATAAACAGAAGTGCATAGCTAGCTGAACAGAACAAAGAAGAAACATTGCTGGCGCTCATACCAAGCCATTGCTACAGACAGTGTGATGTAGCTGTTGAGGAAAGTCTTTTGAAGAGTAACCAGTGGTACAGAGGGTACTAGTGAGCAAAGCGTCTGCTGTGCACACAGGAGCGCTGTGGTAATTACAACATTAGATGACTGTTTCTGGTGCCATTCATGTGTAGCAAAATGCCTCACTGTCTTTCATGCTATACATTGCAAGTTGAGTAGGTTTCATAGACTACTAATGGCATTTATGTAGGTAGAAGAAGACTGAAAATGGGCAAGGCTTGCTACTAAGCATAAGGAAACTGAAATGCTGAAAGTATGGAACTGTGTATTTCCCATGTATTTCTACAGAGGTCCGTGAAACTGTATCAGCAGTTGTGTACAGTGTCCTGGGGGACCTGTTTTTTAAAGAAGCACTAAGAGCCGTAATATGAGAATTACCACTGGTGGATCCAAAGACTTCACTAGCTGGCTAAAGCCAGTGCTCTTTAGGAGAGTGCTGAAGCAAAGCTTAGCGTGACAGAAGAGAGAGGGCTTGGGTCTTCAAAAGACATCATACAATACTTGGCATTAGATAGTTTTACTGAATATTAAAGAAGGCTCTGAATTTTGCATTGTTACTGCTTGGACTGTTTTTTAATACGGTCAGTGAGTTTTTGGAGCTCATGGTATTCTTGTTGTAGGAAGAAACAAAGGTGAAGTGTGTAAATATGTAACAAAGGCTCTGAAAATAATTTTGGAGAACATCGGAAACAAAGAACAGAGAAGACTGTGCCAGTGGGAGCTGCCATTGTGATTTTAAGTCTGCCACCTGAGTGCCAGGAAGTTGAGCTCTAAGATAGTGCAGGGTCGTGTTGAAAGTGTGAGTATATTTAGAGATGTGGGAGTTCTGTGATGGGAAAAAGTGATACTGTGTTATGGCCTTCAGGCTCAATTTTTCACTTTGGCTTTACTAGAGCCAGATTTGATTTTTGAACAAGTCCTGTAATCAATCTCTTTGTTGACCTTGGTAATCTGCCTTTTATTTTCTTTTTGATTCTTTTTGTCTATTCAAATAAAACTTCACGGAAAAGGCAGTTTCTTACCATGCATTTCTGCAGCACAAAGCACAGAGGCATCCCAAATTTGAACAGAGTTTTGAAGTTCTACAATACGGAGAGAGGAGTTCACCAAAAGCAGAGTTGGTGCGCATTATTTTGCCTGCTGAACGGTAGCAGATCTTTACGAAAGTTTACAGAGAAAGCATTGGCTCCACTTGTCTAATAATCTATACTTCAGTAGTTTGTGATCCCACATATGTCCTGCTTCAGGCTAGATAATTAGCGCTGCCAGTGGTTATCACTTTCTGTGTAATAACTCATATCTGTCCTGGACTAGAGGATGATAAGCTTTTGTTCCATCTAAGGGTTGCTGTGCATCCTCATGCCACTGTATATATACTACTTAAACAGTAATAAACTCTCTCTGGACTTTCTTGCTCTTGCTTTTCTGTGCCAGTGAGCATCTTTAAGGGTTTGAGAGAGAGAGTGAGTGGGTGATACACTTCACTGGGGAATGAGGGCTGTTAAGGGGAGGTCATGCTATATCATGCTACAGTATTTCTTTATCTTTAACTTGGGCAGACAAGACTTCGTGTCACCTAGGGTGCATATTTTAAACTTCCAGGGTGGGAAAAAATGCCTGTGCCTTTGCTTGCTGAGTTAGAGACATGTCATACAGGACAACGCAGCATATAGAGCTTAACAAGAGTATTTAGCCATTGGTCCGTATCAGCACACAGCAGATCAGCCTGTAGAGTTTCTAGTAACTTGATGGTGGCTTGCAGAGAGCTTGTTTGAAGATGGTGGTCTCTGCGTCTGGATAGCACCAGTGGCTTGGAGTGGGCACAGGTATGGCTCCCTGCTCCCAGTTTTCTTTGGTTTACTGTGACAGCATCCAGTTGTGATTAACTAAGGACTAGAGGGAACAAGTGGGGAGGAGGAGGCCGTTACCATAATTTCTAATTGTAAATACTCCTTCAGTTTGTCCTTTCTTGGTTTGAGTTTGAGTCAATAAGGAATAAGCCATGAGGAATAAGCAGAAGTTATGAGTAAGACATACAGTTTAACTGAGCCCCAAAATGTTTACAAGATCACACTTTGATTTTTAAACAATTGCTTAAACAGATAGTTTGTTGATAGAAGGACATTTCTTGAGTTTGAAAATGATTTACGATTTATACAGTAATTGAAGTGGCAGTTGCTTCATCACACTTAAGTTTATTGATTCCATTAGTACATTGACCTCCTTTCTGCTGAACCACCAGTTTGAACGTCTGTGCTGTGTGGGATAAATTAAAAGGAAAAGATGCCATTTTCCTAACTATGCAGGACCCACTTTTCTGCAATAAGTAAAGAAATAAAGGCAAACAAACTAGTGGAAAAAGAAAAATTGCAGGAGAAATGATGCTTTGAATCTCTTTAGATTTGATGATTTTTCAAAGCAACTTTGTGTTTATCAGAATATGCCTTTTCTGCAGGTCAGTGATAGATGCTGAGTTTGCTTGCTCTTTTAAAGTGGCCAGCATCCATATTCCAGCAGTTTGAATAAGCAGAAATCCAGAAGAATATGAAAACTATCATATGAATGGGAGAACAAGGCCAGCTGGAAGGTGTCTTCTGTGTGATTCCACTTTGTATATTCTACATGTTAAATAATAGTTTCCGCACTTTTATTTCCCCCTAGAAAGATCGCTCATAGTTGGGCGATGCTCAAAGCTGCAGAATAAAAATGTGGCGCATTGGCATGTGAACTCAATGGGAGCAGAAAGACAGAAATCGCAGCAACACAGAAATCTCTCTTTGCTTATGTTCTGCTGGGGCAGCAGCTCCCTCCTCCTCTGGCCTCTTTAGAGCAAGCTGCCTTCTGCTCCAGTCTCACTCAGTCTTATCTCACCTTTGGGGAGATAGTGTCTTTCTGCACCAAACAGTGCCTGTAAGAGCAGGAGCTGCTGCCTTGCCAGGACCAAGTGATCCTCCATCTCTGTCTGCCCTCCCTGAATTCCTGGCAACATTCAGCTTGCGGCAGTTCCCCTGGACAATATGGTATGAAAGCTGGTGGTCTGCCATGGCACTGAGTGCTCATCTAGTCCGAGCATGCTACTAGGGAATGAACATTTTGGCTTTTGTTGCGTGTCCCTTAAATTTGATAGGTTTTCTGCTTTCTCCCCTTAATCACTGATGAAAGTCAGCCAGACTGAAAGGACATGTTTTGCTCTTTGTAGCTGGGAAACAGAACAAAACAAAGTAAAGATTTGGCCCTTGGGGTAATTGAAATGAGAATAACCCATCATCCTGTGTCTGGTGGAAGGATAGGTGATATTTTTACCATTGATAGTATACACTGGGCTAATGGATGTAAAGCTTCAAAAGCACCTGTAGGATATTCTGACCATTTAATCATGCAGTTATGAAAAATAAAGGAATATGATTACAACCAAGGCGTCACGTAACAGTCTCAAGCTAACATTTAAGGTCTCTTAGCAGTACTTAGATACTGGTAGAAGAGGTATGTAGCAAAGTCATCTTAGGAGCACCATATTTTTAACAGCATGATTTGTGCCTGGATTACCACAAAGTGAGTTTTGACACAATTCCAGGAGCACCTACTCATGGGATTTGGCCCAGGCATGCCGTGCTTTCACTGGAGTGAGCCTGGACAAGCTGAATGGGAGAAATATAAATTGGGAACCGTCATGCTCTTTCCAAAAGGTTTTTCTAGCAGATTTGTTTTCATCCTATTGCAAGATGGAAACTTTTGGATGCAGAGCCTGATTCAGAGACCAAAGGGATCGCATAGTCTTGCATTTATTAAGTTGCGATGTGAGTTGAGCCATATGGCACAGAAGCAGAACACCAGGATTGTGAAGGGTTTTCTCCAGGGATCCAACTCTTTCTGTGAGTATAGTGGAGTTTTTACGATTTTACGGTGCAGGCTTGCTCAGGTGCTGTACTGAGAAGTGCGGTATAGAATCTGAATTAATCTGAACTGGACTGAATTAATTTTTTCTATATGACAACAAAGTCTCTGGCCATATTACGAGGTTGGCCTCTTGTCATCTTTTTTGATTGTGGTACTCTAAATTTGGACCATCTGTGTGGGGTTACATTAGTGTTGTTGCTCAGAAGTTTACAAGCTTTCTAACAGCCAAGAGGAAAGGGCATTTCTCATTATTGTACTGATGGCTGAGACATTAAATCCTTGTTGTTATGTTCACAAATGAGTGTACAGATTTTTGGCAAAACCAAGGAGTCAGATTCACTCATGCGGATTAAGATCTTATTACAGTATGTCCAAGGGGGTTGTATACACCCAGGTTGAACCACTAGGTCTTCCATGTGAAACGAGGAGTAGGTTTTAGATAAATGATAGAATTGGTATAATATTTTATCAGCCCTTTCTTTTTTTTTTTTTCCTCATTGGTTTGATTAAAGAACAAAACAGGATCTAATTTAATTTCCCTTCCTCCTCCCTGTAAAAATCTGTTTTACTGGCAAATTAAACTGATGAGAATTTCTGAAAATTTTATCAAGCAAATACTTTCCATCTGACGAGGCTGAAACTCCGAAGTTGCCAGGAAACCAGAAAGCTAGTGTGACGTTAATTAGAGGAGATAGTCTGGCTCTCGCTTTTGCCATCTAACTCCATTTTTCTGTCCTTGCATCATTTCACAGAGAAAGCCCAATAACTGTTTTGGTTCAGTAACCAGCTGATTGTCTTGTCTTTTACATTGCATAGCATGCATAAAAGAAGAGTTTATTTGCAGAAGAATCATGAACTATGTGTCTGTGCTACCTATGAAAATACAATAAACTTTTTAGATTTTATGTGGCCAGAGCTTAAATGAGAAAAGGGGGAATGGTGACCAAAAGAGTGGCCAAGCACGTAAGAACTGCAAGATTCCAGAAGAACTGTAAGAACTTCCACAAGCTCACTGTTATAATTTTATTAGCATGATGATTAGGAACCAGTATGAATACAGAAAAGGTTATGCTTCCCACCTCCTGATTTAAGGAGATGCATAAGGATTAAATTAAAGTAAATGTGCCTGTAATTTACTGTATTGCGTGCATTCAGCATACTTGCTCTTTGACAAGTATCCAGCTCCATTCAGTGCCAGCTACTTCCTAATCAAGTAATAGATGAGGCTGGAAGGAGGCTGCTCAGCATCCTCTGGTTGAGCGTTTGCTGCTGGGTAGAGGTTTAAGGGGGCCGGAGGCAGGATGCTACAGGAACATGGATGCTGGGAGGGTGGAGGGTGCTTTGACTGCTTGTTGTAGGCATTATTTATACCGTTTTCCTTAAAGAATCATTGGTTAAAGTGCATAAATGGTAATTAAAGCTGTGGATTTAGTGTCTACAGTTGTGGTGTTGATACTTGTCTCAAATGAAGTGATCCACTATCTCCCTGGTTAAGGATTGTAGGACAGAATTTTTAGAAGTGGTGGTTTTGGATGCATCCATGTTGTCTTATTTCTAGCCTGAATATTAGTTACTTTTTTGTCATTTAGCTATCATTGCAGTGGCCTCCTGTCTTGTGAGGTTCATAAACACCTGCTGTCAAAAAAAAACCCCAAATGAATTAAGAAGTAAGTAAATTTAAGCTGAAGCTTCTTTAGTCCTCGGATCACAGGCAGTGACTACACTCATTGATCCACGGTGTGGATGTATTAGCACTGCATCTTCTACAAGGAGAATTAAACCAGATATTAGGGATGAATGTAACCATCCTGTGGAACAACTGCAGAATATCCTAAGTTTAGACTATGCCATAAAGTGTATCCATTTTTTCCTGAGGCATTTATATGGCATTTCTTGAGAATTTTCGTTGAATTAAATTGAATCCTTTAAGTCATAGTAATAGCAATCCTTTGTGTTTGATGGTAGTCATAGTTTTAGATCAACAGAAGCCAGATCAAAGTGGTCAGCCTCTGGGATATCGAGCTTCTGCTTTGAATCAGTAAAATGGGAATAACGATGGTTCCTTATGTTCATATAGTTATCCTGAGAATTATCCTGAGAATCCAGTTGCTGGTGATGGGAGGCCCACAAGTATGTGGTGGGAGTGTTGGTATTGGGTATGGTTACATACATACTATATTCAGTTGGATTACATAGAATACATAGTGGCATTTTTGAGGATTTATAAAGTTTAGTAATATGAACTGCACTGAGATGAGGGCAATAGTGGAATCTGAAGTTCTCGTTTTTCTTCAAGACTCTTAGTTCACGTTTCTCTTTGTTTGGAACCTGAGACTTTGTTCTTTCCAACCATGGTCCAAGTTAAAACGAAAGTGAAATAATGTTTTCCGTTGTCTCCCAGTAGTCATTGCCTATGCCCTGATTACGTTACAGAATGCACATAATGGCAATCGCTCTGGTTTGTGTTAGACAGCTCAGTCCTGCAGTGTGCCAGACAGTCCTGCCAGTTCTCAGTGCCCTTGCCATGGCTCAGAGTGTTCGATGTGTCTCTTAGGACTGTGTAACCAAGCTGAAATACATTGTAGTGCTTGATATTTGTATTGTTATTATACTATTTTTTCTTTCCTTCTCTCTTCTTTGTTAACTGTTCTCTTCATCTGGCTTTGGGCTCTGAATATTCTCAGGTCCATAGCTGATTCTAGGCTGTTGACCAAATTTTCCACTACCTGTCTACTTTGTATTCCATAATGGGAGTAGAAACTTTGAATCTGTGAAGATCTGGTGGGCCAAGAAGACTTTTTGCAGCCAAATTAATTTTTAATCGTGCATTGATTCAGTGTCTAGCAGCTTACATGTCAGAGTGTATGAGACTCACCCTTCGTCCCATACTTAATGCATTTCATTTTAGCAGTCACTGTTTGTGCATCTTTTTTTTTGATTTACGACCTTGAAATGCACTGGTGCTACTTCATTGTTTCATTTAGCAAGAGCGGATCACATTTGTGATCAGTAAGCTGGTAAACACCGACACTTCAGTGAAACTACATACATCCCTGGTGCGCCATCACGTGCATGATCACAGAATCACAGGGGTTGGAAAGGACCTCTGGAGATCATCTGTCCAACCCCCCTGTGTCACCTAGAGCAGGTTGCACAGGATGGCCCCCAGGCAGGTTTGGAATGTCTCCAGAGTCGGAGACTCCACCACCTCTCTGGGCAGCCTCTTCCAGTGCTCTGCCACCCTCACAGTAAAGAACTTCCTCCTCATGTTCAGATGGAACTTCCTACATTCAAGTTTGTGCCCATTACCTCTTGTCCTGTCACTGGACACCACTGAAAAAAGACTGGTCCCATCCTCCCGGCACCCTCCCTTTAAGTATTTATAGGCATTGATGAGATCACTTCTGAGTCTTCTCTTCTCCAGACTAAAAAGACCCAAGTCCCTCAGCCTGTCCTCATAAGAAAGATGTTCCAGTCCCCTAATCATCTTTGTAGCCCTCTGCTGTACCCTCTCTAGCAGTTCCCTGTCCTTCTTGAACTGGGGAGCCCAGAATGGGACACAGTACTCAGGATGCGGCCTCACCAGGGCAGAGTGAAGGGGGAGGATAACCTCCCTCGACCTGCTTGCCACACTCCTCTTGATGCACCCCAGGATGCCATTGGCCTTCTTGGCCACGAGGGCACATTGCTGGCTCATGGTCATCCTGTTGTCCGCCAGGACTTCCAAGTCCCTTTCCACAGAGCTGCTTTCCAGTAGGTCAGCCCCTAACCGGTACCGGTGCATGGGGTTATTCCTCCCCAGGTGCAGCACCCGACACTTGCCCTTGTTGAACTTCATGAGGTTTCTCTCTTCCCAACTCTCCAGCCTGTCCAGGTCACGCTGAATGGCAGCACAGCCTTCCAGTGTGTCAGCCACCCCTCCCAGTTTTGTGTCATCAGCAAACTTGCTGATGGTACACTCTACCCCTTCATCCAGGTCATTGATGAATATGTTGAACAGGACTGGACCCAGTACTGACCCCTGTGGTACACCGCTTGTCACAGACCTCCAACTAGACTCTGTGCCACTAATCACAACCCTCTGAGCTCTATCTGCCAGTCAGTTTTTAATCCACCCCACCGTCCATTCATCCAACCCACACTTCCTAAGCTTGCCTATGAGGATGCTGTGGGAGACAGTGTCGAAAGCCTTGCTGAAGTCAAGGCAGACAACATCCACTGCCCTCCGCTCATCTATCCATCCAGTCACGCCATCGTAGAAGGCTATCAGATTAGTCAGACATGACTTCCCCTTGGTGAATCCATGTTGGCTACTTCTGAGAACCTTCTTTTCCTCCAGATGCTTTGAGATGACGCCCAGAAGGAGCTGTTCCATCATCTTTCCAGGGATGGAGGTGAGGCTGACTGGCCTGTAGTTTCCCGGGTGCTGTTCTGTCTGCTGACATACTCCAAAGCAGAGGCAGTTTTAAGAAAGTGCCATACCTAACTTAACTTTCACATGTAGTGTGGAATAACGTAAAGTGCTCTATCAGTCAGAACATGGAGCAGGAGCTGGCACTCCTGGGTTCGGTTTTCCAGGCAGATTTGTAAGATGCTGGGAGTGCAGGCTTTTGGATGCTGTTGCTGGCTGTCCTGCAGATTTGTTGCTGTTTCTTATTTGTGTTACCACAGTGTCTAAGCATCCCAGGAAGGGAGCTGAACATCTTTGTTCTGTGTGCTCTGCACACACAACACAAAATGTGGTTTGGGGAACACTTTACAAACTTGTAGGAATAAAATTAATTTTCTAAAATTTATGCTCAAGTATTTAAATCAACTTGGCTCTTTTTTTTCCCAGAAGTGGTATGCTACTTTTTTACCCTTACAAAGACCAAGGGCCTAGCCTTATGGAAATAAATTAAGATAGCAAGACAAAGAGTTTTAAAAGTGATTAATTATACTAATATATTTACAGCTATTTCATTAGTTCATATAGTTAAGATTTTTTGGATACCCATCTCGAGGTTTTTTTCCTTCAAAAGGATCATTTGAAAGTACTGAGAACACAGTCTTTCTGAAAATTAGGTCTAGTTAAGGTTGCCTAAAATGAAGGTAAGTGCAAGTCAGCTCACCAGTCACTTTTGAAAATCTATGTCTGTCTAATGTCAAGAAGCCTAATTTGAGGTCCCTGTTTGGAAACGTTGATGCCATTTTCTTTTCTAGCTTCATTTAATCCCTCTGTATAGGGGGCTGAAAGAGATGTACCTTATCACGTTGCTGTCAGAGTTAATACTTTTGAAAGACTCTGAATACTTCACAAATTACACCTCTAAAGTATTAATTTATTTATTATTGTGGCCCCTGGTGGAGACATACTTTGCCCTTCTGTATCTATATCTCTCTAAAATGAGCACAGTGGTATTATTTATTATTAATCTGTATTTTTCCTGTGGGAATGGGAACCAGTCGATGCAGGTAGGAAGTTCTGATGAGCTCCCCCCTTTACAAGTTTTGTAGCTTAGGAGTTCTCTCTGCCACATTGCTGTCCCCTTAAACTGAAATTTTAAGCTGTTTCCCTCTGTCGTTTTGATGCCTACTTTGTAACATATTCCTATTAACATCACATTTGTGTCCTGCATTGTATCTGGTGCTGCTGTGTAGCTGAGAGGTGCAGGCATTTCAACCCAGAGTGAGTTTGTGGCTTGTATTCATATTCAAATTTTGGTATCATCTATCTATGAAATTATTCATCAGATTCCTGTGTGAATGCTTTTAATGGTTTAATGTGTTCAGCTGATAATAAACTGCATGCTGAAATGTAATGTTGCTCTTTTTAGACTTGATTAGACTCTATCCTTGATTGTGATTTAATGGCTGTTCACAAGCTTGTTCGCTCTTGCTGTTGCATATTAAGTACCGAAGTATCCAGCCAGGTCTGCCAAAGTCTTTCAAAGGACCATGGTTTCTCAAGGGAGATGAAAAGCCCTAAGTAGGCTAGCGTTTTGATTCAGGACTTGGATTGTATTTGATTGTTCACCAAAGATTTTGTCTGTAAATCCCTCTGGAAATGTTTAAGTGCTCAAAGACCTGTCTTGGTGATGGATTTTACTCTCCTAAAATGCTATCTAAACAATCAAACAAAATCCTTTTTAAAGCAATTAGCACAAGCAATAGCAGTCAAAACAATTCCAAATGTAAGTTTTATTCACCTTCTCCTTTTTATTTCCCAAATGCCTAACTGAGCTATTGTGCCAGAAAAAGCAACGTATGATCAGAAGTCAGCTATTTCTCATATGCTTTGTGCATCATCTCTAGCATCTTGTATTTGTGTATCATGGGTACTTGCATAGCCCCAATTACCATAATCTCTGTCTTTTAGCATACATTATTTTTCACTGTGCCCTTACAGAATTAACGATAGTCCTAACTCTCTAACAGGAAGATGCGGGGATTTCCACAAGAAATCTACAGAGCAAGGGCTTGATCTGAAGTCCTACTCTAATGCCATTACCAAAGAGTCGCTTTTCCAGTAAGTATCTAGTCTTCTCTGTTTAAACTAGGAGAGGATTAATAAAAGTGTGATACTGATACACTAGTTAGGAGAATGTTTAAGCTAGGCTTGAAGTTATACCATATGCTTGAACAGCACATCGAGAGATGAAATATCTTCAGTAGTTTTCTGGACAAAGGGTCAGATGAGGGAAGATGCCCACTGGGCAGTGGGAATGTGGGACTACGGAAGTATATTGATGTCTTCTAGTGATGTGCTCCTCACTTTTGGCTAATGTGTCTTTTATAAGCCCTAGTGAACTCATGTTCTCTAAGAAAATATCTGTAGGAATAAATTAGCTTTTAAAGTGTATGTTGATGACACCTGACCCTCAGGTGATGTTTAGAGTAGCCTGTCAGCAGTGGCATGTTTTACACCAGAGCTGATTTCCACAGCCTGCATTAACTGTTGCTTCTCTAAAGAAATAAATAGTCTAAGGATTTGCCAGTGTTTTTTTTATACCAGCAAGTATGTATTGACTTTGGTGGAATTATTTCTGGTTTACTCTTGCTAGCTGAGAGGAGTTGCCAGTGCCTTGCTTTCCTTTCTGCCACAAAACTATTGCAAGATGATGATGTCATTTTAGTTGAAATATGAACATCAACTGAGTGCTTTTGAACTGCATTTTATTCATTTCTTAAACAAAATATGTTGATTATTAAAAAAAAAAAGAGCAAAAGAAACTTATCACCTAGAATAGAATAGACTAGAATAGACCAGACTATTTCAGTTGGAAGGGAGCTACAAGGATCATCTAGTCCAACTGTCTGACCACTTCAGGGCTGATCAATTTAAAGCATGTTGTTAATGGCATCATCCAAATGCCTTTTAAACACTGACAGGCTTGGGGCATCGGCCACCTCTCTAGGAAGCCTGTTCCAGGGTTTGATCACCTTCTTAGTAAAGAAATGCTTCCTAAAGTCCAGTCTAAACCTCCCCTGGTACAGCCTTGAACTGTTCCCACGCGTCCTATCACTGGATACCAGGGAGAAGAGACCAGCACCTCCCTCCCCATTTCCCCTCCTCAGGAAGCTGGAGAGAGCCATGAGGTCGCTCCCCAGCCTCCTTTTCTGTAAACTAGACAAGCCCAAAGTCCTCAGCCGCTCCTCCTAGGACATGCCTTCCAGCCCTGTCACTGGCTTTGTTGCCCTCCTCTGGACGCATTCAAGGACCTTCACATCTTTCTTAAATTGTGGGGCCCAGAACTGCACACAGTATTCAAGGTGAGGCTGCACCAATGCTGCATTTGTTTTTGTTTTGCCTCCATGAATCAGAAATTTTATTTCGAGGTCAGTTTCAGCCAGAGAAGGCGAGTGTTGTGGAGCTGCCCTTGTCCATGGTTGTGGGGAGCTACCAGCTGCCTGTGAGACCGTGGCATGGTGCAGGCTGGGGCTGTGTGTGCTTCCTTGTCCTGAGTTCAAGGGCTTTACAGAAAGCCGCAGCTCTTCCCTGTCCTTTCACCCCAGCCTTTGCTCACCCACTGGCTCTCCTCCAGCCTAGGCTGGCTCATTACAGAGCCCTTTTTATACCCTCCCTGGGCTGGCCCCACCTCGTGACACAGCCCCTGCCCACATTCTGCCTGCTGTGACAGAACCGGTGGGAGAGGGGCACCAGGGCCTGATAAAGGGACCAGCCCTCAGCTGCCCAGGGAAAAAGGGCTGTTGCTTTTCAGATTTACTCAAATGCCAACATGGACAGCCCACTGTTGCTCCTGTCAGTGCGGGGACAGCCTCTCACCCGGGGCTTTGGTCACATCACAGCCCCTCATCGCCCCCAGCCCATCCCACCTCCCCTTGGCTTCCTCCTTGCTGTCAGGGCTGGGGCAGAGGGAGGTGGAGCCCAGCATGAAGGTACAGACAAATAAATATGGTGTCTAAACACCGGGGAGCAATTCAGCTGTATAACACAGTGACCTTGTGCTGCTTTGACTGTCGGAAAGCCCAATGTCCTATGACTATACATGAAACTGGCAGAATAAAATATATGCCTTTTTAGATCAGCCAGGTGGGGTACACTAAGGCATCTGAAATTGCACTAAATGCTTACTTTAATTCCAGTTGTAATGCCTGGAACTCCACTGGCTCCATCTATGGACGGTTAGCTCACACCTGGCTGCACACCTGTGCTTGGGAAAGATACCAAGCTCACTAGGCTTTTATTAAGCACATTTAGAGATTACATTCAGAAAGTTGTACATGAAGGAATGATTTTGCTGTAATAAGCAGTGTGGTAAATACCAGTTATCAGGGAAAAGCCATAGGAAAGATGCAATTTCGACCCCTGGTGAGGAGGTGCAATTGACTTGTTTTGAAAGTAGTCTTACAAGGAGGCAGGTTCTTGTACCCTGCTTTAAAACACTTGCAAAGATTAAAACCTCCAACATGCCTGTTCCTGTCCAAGTGGCTCTTTTGTGATTGTATTCAACCCCATGCCTTCATCACTGCCTGCTAAAAGTCCTTCATTTTTCCATGGGGAAATAATCACCAGCTGAAGTGGATCAAGAATTACTTTTACGTGGCTCATACTCTGCAACAAGTTTAATTACAGCTGAAGTGGCAGATATTCCCCTTGTGACACATCCTCCCTTTATTGGCACCAGAAGAAACATTTAGCAGTGGAGGAACTCCGAACTTTCAGCAGAATATTCTGCTTTTCTGCTGCTCTGACCAGGTGACTCTTACATTAGCCCAGCTGCCCCTTTCAACTTCCTTTCAGGAGAGAAGCAATATGTAACTTGTGATTTAGTACATACCCAGCACAAGGACTGGGTATGGGATTTTAAAATCAGCAAAATATTCTGCAAGCTTAAATTGCATGATAGTATTTTATTAAGGCAGCAACTCTGGATTTTATTAAGATTTAATGTAGACATTTTTATTACTTATTAATCAAATTCCAGGTATGTCAGGAACATGATTTAATTCCTACTTAATAATCCTCTAAATGCAAATATTGGAACTCTTTAAAACAAGCTGAATATTTTTTCACTTGAGCTTGATGAAGCTGATTAAGAATTACCTGCAATAAGTTGTTTTAGTTCCAGTGTAGACTATCTATTTAATAAAATAAATTACCACCTCAGGGGAGCGTAAAGAGAAACACTGGAACACACTAAGGGCGAGATTTTCAGAAACACTTTGTGATGGCTTAACTCTGCTCTTTACTGTGCATTTTACCCTTCACTTCAAACGGAGGAAGGTGAGGGAAACACCCAGTGTCCATCTTGGATAAATGGTGCACAGAGAATTCAGAAACATTTTTTCTCTATGTTCTCTACAAAATGTTTGTTCAGCATTGCTATGAAATCCTAGTTGTCTTGCTAAAATCAAAAGTCTTCTGCCAAAGGCAAGGACAGGTTAAACTAAGTGAGCTGAAAAACAGCTGTTATACTCACTGGCAGTACTTTATTGTCTGTGTCTTGTTAGCTTTTTGTTGGATTTGGCTCAGTTCCTTGAGAAACAATCCCATCTCTTGAAGAAATAAACCTCATGTTACCACCTTAAAATAATATGAAAAGTACTTGATTCTTCTTACTACATTCCTCCCATCTTCTTCTCTCTCTAAGCTGTGTTGTTTGGCTGTTTTTCTGTCAGCCCCTTTCTGTACTGAACCTGATACCTGCAATATTTTTCAGTGCCTTATCCCCTAAAAACTCAAGCATATCGCAGTGCTTGCCAGAAGCCATTCAAGCCAAACATTACCAGTTTATGAAACATCTTTAATTAATATACATATACTTATGAGAAATAGGTGGTGTTAAAGACCGTTCAGCCAAACCAAGCATTGTGCTGTTGTTTTTATCCACAGGTCTCCCCTCCATTGTTTGCCGGAATCTCTGTTGAATCATAACATTAAGCTGCAAGTCCTTCAGAGGGTGGGGGATTTGGGTAGTTTGCCAGGGGGCTGGGCCCCACCCTACCTTCTGGAGCCTGGGAAATAGTAGACCGTGCTAGGGAAACAATGTGGATCCAATCTGAAGTCCGAGAAATGAGGATGTTCTGTGGCATAGCAGAAATGCACGGCTTTTAACCCACTTTCTCAAGCCTTGGCTCTTGCTGATGTCCTTGAGAGCACAGTGATCAAACATGACACACAACATGCACTACCTCAGCTAAGCGTGGTGGTGCAGGGGCGGGCAGAGTGACGGCCTTAACTTTGAATTCTCCATGGTTTTGCGATAGACGGAGCATAACTCTGTTGGTGCTGATTCACATGTGCTTCTTACGCGTGCTGAGAGGGAAGGCACCAGGGCTTCCCCCATTCCTCACGTGGCTCCAGTCTCCTGCAGAGCAGGGCAGCGCTCGCAGGCAGCAGTGCTTTGCAAGCTTATGTTCCAGCAGCTATTCAAGGCCACCTCTTCTGCAGAGCTCCCAAATCACAGATTTATTAGTTGTTATTAATTGTCTTTCTGGATGTTGGTAAAATACAGAGTGAAAAATATACTGAAGAGTAATGTGGTTTCTTTTCTTTTGGGTCGTGGAGTTGGGTGCATCCCCTAATGTAAGTTGCACACTAGGAGCACAGAGTGAGTGAAGTGTCCTCTGGAAGTTCATTGCTGGAGAAACTGAATGTATTTGCTTTTGAGAAGTGGATATATTCATTTCAGGACTTTCTTAAACTTCCATGTGGAAGGAAAGAGAGCTTTCCATGCATGATCCTTTTCATGCAGATTGAAAACCTCTCTCCACAGCTGTCTGTCTTCTTCTAACGCCTAGTTCTGTGCTAGAAGCTGACAGGTAACTGTGCGTTTGCACATTGAGAAGGCTTTGATTAGGCAGAGGCACAATAAGGGGGGTCATCTGGTTTCATGTCGAGTCCTTAACCCTCACTGTCTTTGCAGCCTTAAATAAATCACTTAGGCCAACATTTTTTGAATGTTGATGGTGAAGTTAGACATCCAAATTTGTAGTTAAGCATGGAAGTAGGACTGCTCTGATTTTTATAGATGCTGACTCCCACAGTGTCTTTATGTGTTATATTGTGTGGGGGTTCGCAGCATTACTGAAAACTAAATGTGAATTTAGGTGCATAACGTAAGACAGACAAATTTGAGACTGTCAGCCTTGACCTACACAAGCTTTATTTTTTGCCTCTCTATTAAGCTAACCTAGAAGGCTTACCTGGCTGAAGAGGATGCCAGGAGGACTGATGGACAGTGAGTTTTCTGATTATGGAAGTGTTTTCATCAAGCAGTAGCTGATATTTTCTGGTTTACAGATAAAGACAGTTATTGTTACAATATAAGGAGGAAGATTTCTTCTGACCTGTTGTCCAAACATAGTGCAGTTGTCATGTGCAAGTGTAGCAATCTAATACATTTCTGAATATCGAGACTGTGCTGTTAAACACAGCCTGGTTTGATCCACCCTCCACCAAAACAGATGAACTGCAGTTTCTTAACGAGCCATTAGATAGCTTCTTAGAGACATGTGCAATATCATACTGATGAGATAAGGGCTCCTTTGTGGTACTCTGGATTCATAAGCATGCTGGCTCCATGGGCTGGGGCAGCATGTTTGAGTACACTATTAAAAAAAAAAAAAATCCACTGTTTTGGTAAAGTTTTGGGACCACATTCCAATCTTGTTTTCATCACGTATCTCTGGCATAGAGAACAGAGAAGCTTGCAGCTACATTGGGGGCTAACTTCTTTTTTATCACGTGGGGACCAAAGTGTAGAGCTCTCCTTTTAAATTCCTCTGGTCCAGGTTTACAATGGCAAGAACAGCTTTCAGCTTGTTACAGAGTTAAGCTCCAGAGCGTGCGTGTTAAAAAAGGAGTTCCCAATGAATGTGATATTGTTTGCAGGCAGAAGAATCTTCAAGTCTAGTATCCCTCTCCCTTCCGTTTCGTGAGTGCTATGACAACTCTGCCCCTTTTGGGGACAGACCAAAGTCTGCTGCAACTTTGTGTGGAACGTGTATCAAAGCCTACTTTTGTCTTGCTGAATTCAATGGGAATTTTGTCTTTAAATGTAGTGGCAGCCCTACTGGATTCGTTCTCTTATAATTTATTCTTTAAGGAGTTTATGTCCAGAAGTCCTGACTGCCTCCTGCTTCCAGTGACTTAAACATGAGCTGACTGCTTATCACCCTTGAAAGGTGGGGTTGTTCCCTGCAGAAGATTCCAGTTTAAACAGACAGGCATAATTGCTCAGAAACAATTTTTCTCTTGGCTCCTGATGAGTCTGTCTTAAGTCAGGCTTGGTTTGGTTTGGTGTGCTTTGATACAGAGGTGTGACAGTGCTTTTCATGTAATTGGGTTAACACTGAAAGCATTGTCTATTTTGATTAACATCGTGCAGTTTTTCTTTAACTGGTAGAGAACCAGTACAGACACAGAATCATTTTGACTGCCAGAAAAAAGTTCTTCAAGCAGATGGGTTTATCAGATACTTGATCAATCTTTCAAAATCCAGCTGTTGAGCAGAATCAGCACAGGCAATGGTATTTTCTGCAGTTTTAAATAATGTGTCGGAAAGGATCTTGACTTTTAAGAAATGCACTGCCTGTGTTGTTTCTTCACTCCAAAGCCATGAAGCTGCTTTGCTCCAATTTGGATTCAAGTGTCTTGTGCAGCACAGGGCTGTGTGTGGTACACAACTGCTGGAATTGTTTCTTTTTTTAACTAAGAGATTGGCAGCCGCTTGGATGAGTCACAATCATGAGCCTAATTTTAGCTGGTATGTATGTATTGGGATAATCTACCAGGGACAGTTGCATCTCAAGGGTTGAGAGAGGTGAAGTGAGTTTAGTTTTGGGGCTTCTTAGAAATCAGCTTTTGTGTCCAAATTCTGTTTCTTCTCTTGTGGTTTTGTACAGTCATATTATATGACCTTTCTGTTGGAATTCACCTAATTCCTTAACCTTCAAAGAGTTTATCAGAAGGAGACAATCTAGAGTGACATCAATACTTTGATGCTTGTTGGGTATGTGTTTGACTTGTGTTTTGAACATAATGAAGTCCAGAGATTAAGCTTCCTGTAGTGCCCAGTTCATTTAATTTATTTGTACGCAGCCTCTGTTGGTTTCCTCTAGCTGACATGGGAAATAGTATTCTGAAAGGTACGGTAGTATGCAGTTTGAGAGGAGTTTAGTATGTGCAATAAGAGCCCTCCAGTCATTCAGGCTGCATAATCTGGCTGCCAGCGCTCATGCCGCTGTTTAGTGACTGCTACTGTTATTTTAAAGCAGTAGAGGTATTCTGTTGAATACTGCATTTTGCTCTGTTGGTCCACCTGTATCAAAGTAATGCAACCTCTGGCAGGAGCTGGTTCCTACTTCTGGCAGCCCATTAGGAAAGCAACGTGAACAGTGGTGCCTGCCTTTAAATGCTGTGTACGTGAGAAAGAAAAGGCGTGTGCTTTTTATGGCATCTTGCTGTTCCCTAATGCATTATTCCTGTTTCCTGTGAGGCAAAGGTGTCAGACTGGATTGTGCAAGGATATGGAGGCCAAGTTGTCATTTACTGCCCATGTTCAGAAAGCAGCCATTAGTAGTACCCAAGTCCTTCCTCTGCTTTGTGTTCTTCTCAGCTTCTGTGTGCACCTAGGTAGTAAACTACCATATGTTGTTTATAGAGAATGCACAGGCACTGTATCATTTTCCACTTAATCAGGATGTTCCTAATCGAGAAATTGCCCAGAGAACTAATTAAAGCCAAATGTACTCAATAACTACTGTTTAAGAGACACAGTAATTCTGCTTAGCAGGAACATCCTCAGGTGATTTACAGGTACCTGGGCCATGTCCCATTTTTAAACTGAACCTGGCCTGGTTTCTCCTAGGAGAGCTCTTACTTTTGTCTGAGTTATGATGCAAGGAATGTCTGTACAAACAACTTTTCTCACTGTCTGATCCACATTGAAGCTCCATATTTTCTAGACCAGGTAGGCAGTGTGTCCTTCAGTCATTGCTGTAGCTGGGTGTCCGGGCCTGCTCTTGATCCTGGCAGAGGTGCTTCTTCCAGTACCCTGAGGAGTCTCAGGCTGTGTGCTGGTGGTGGTGATGGTGATGGTCCCACTTAAGCTTTGCTTATGCTGAGCATAAACACCTCCTGGCTGTGGACACATGTTCCTGATTTTTGCTGCTTCTTGTGTTGTCCTGGCAAGCTATTTGTTCAGCTGTGCTGCAGCTAAATCTGGATACTGATCTGGCTGAAAAATAACCCAGAGAAAGGGGGAAAAAAGAAGAGAGGTGTCTCATCCAAATCTGTTTTCTAGCCTGGTTGACTATGTGGCTGCACAAACAGCTGTACAAGCACAAAGAAGGGAGTGGTGGGAGTAAGTGGGTGAGGTCAGGGAGAAGAGAGGCTATTTAAGCCAGCACTGCTGCCAAAACGTTACTTGCCAAATTACTTCTCAGCTCCTCTGTTTTCTTGAACATTTCCTCACATCTGCTCTGTCACAGTAAACTCTTATGGATGTTACCACTTCTGCATAATAACCTAACAGCTGTACTGGTTCAGACAAAGACTTCATCTAGCCTAATATCCTGTCTCCAACAGTGGCCATAATAAGCAGACCTAGGGGGTAAGAAGGGGACACACGTGTCTGATACTTCCATGAATGTTCTCTCAGCCTCAAACAATGTTTAGCTCAGGGGATTTCTTGAACCCAATATGGTTCATTTACACAGTAACTCTCTTGAGTACTTGTCCAAGTCAAGTACTCCCCTGAAGGCCGTGTGGAATCGTGGTGTGCATAACATCTTTTGGCAAGGAGTCCCACAGTTTTCCTATGTGGGATAATCATGAAGTCCATAGGCAGGATAGACCTATAGTACCAACATGAACAGGCCTGGGACTATGCTGACCCAGAGGGTGACAGTTGTGGGAGCAGCCCAGGACTGTCACACCTCTGCTCAATGAGTGTGCCCTCCAAACCAGAGTAGCTCCAACTGCTCCTCCTGTTGGGACTGGTCCCTGGCTCACCATGGCTCTCAAGCCACGTCTAGGGATTTTTGGCCATGTTGGCATGGTCAAATAAGTGTGGGACCCCTCAACAGCTCCCAGTACGGGCAGGTAAGTTCCAGTGCTCGAGGGTGTTCCCTGGCACTCTTTATTTATGGAAGGAAGTGCAGCCATCATGCCTTCAGTGAAACATGTGTGGACTAGTATCACTGGGATATTCCTAGATTGGCATTTTTAACCTCTGAGGGTTTAGGAAGATGGTAATTTCCTAAAGGAGATGGTAGTGCTTACTTAGTGTGCTTAAATGAATAATTGCATTGAGTCAGGTTTAATGCCCAGTCCAGTCATCTGTGACCCATTGTCATTATTGTTATTAATATATCTTTTTACATAATGTTGACCCACCTGTGCAACAGATAAAAATACTGGAGTAAAGGCTTCCCTGAAGAATCGGAAGTATCATGAAGTTGGTAACACCTGCTAGCTACTGCTCAGCGAAGATGAAATGTTTTGATTGTCTCAGTCCAGTATGTGAAAGAAAGATGTGAAAGGACCCTTTCCATAGCCAGTGAAGGGTAATTAAGTTCTCAGTTGGTATGCTCAGCCAAAATAACCAGGAAGGAGCAGTCAGGATGCACATTACGTGTTCTCCTCCGAGGTGGATGAGTTGAGTTCATATCTGAAAGCACACTAGTCAATGGAAAAGCTTGCAGCCTGCATTGGTTTTGTGGGCAAATGAAAGTTTTTTACATCCTAATTGTAGTGATTTAACCCCAGCCAGCAACTAGGACCACGCAGCCGTGGAGTGTAGGGAGAAGAGGGAGAAAAGGAGAGGAAAGGAAAAAAACTTGTGGGTTGATACAAAGACAGTTTAAGAGAACAGTGACAGAAGAGTAAAATAATAATAATAATAATAATAATAATAATAATAATAATAATAATAATAGTACTACTACTACTACTACTAGTAAGAGAATATACAAAGTAAAGTAACACAACACAAGTTGCTCTCACCACCCAATGATCAGTTGCCCAGCCAATCCCGAGCAGTGATCGCAGATTCCTGCCCCCCATCCAACCCTCTTTTATATACTGAGCATGATGTGTATGGTATGGAATATTCCTTTGGCCAGCTCGTTCTGTCTGTGCTCCCTCTCAGTTTCTATGGGAAGCTGAAAAAAGTCCTTTATTAAGGTAAACATCACTTAGCAACAACTAAAACAATATGTATTATCAACATTATTCTCATACCAAATCCAAAACATAGCAGCAGCTAGAAAGAAAACTAACTCTATCCCAGCTGAAACCAGGACACTAATGCTTGTCTGATTCCATTGGGATTCATGCTAGATCATAAACTGGATAACTCTGGATACCATAATTTTCTGTGCACATCTGTACTTTGTGACCAAGTCAGTGAATTGCAGTGCTGCTCAAGAAGGGTGAATCCACTGAGACAAGGCCGTGTTGACAAATTAGGGCAAATTTTAAATGTTTGTTTAGTGGTGTGTTTGATGGAGATTATAATTGTTGCTAGAATGTACATGCCCGTTTACTGGGATGAGAGAGAAAAACTCCATCTCTTTTCACCTCATGTTCATCGTGTTTCTCATGGTAATCTGTGCTCAGGCCTGTAGGCAGTCCTGATAGTGCGATGCTTTGTCAATGAGGAACACATGGAGAGAGAATAAAATTACCTGGTATTTATTTGCACATTAAAATCTTTTTATGAATAGGCTGTACATTCCTTTCTTCCATCCCCTTGGGATGTGATTCCCTCTTTGTAAGATACTTGCAATTTATGTAAATGATTGTGATTGCCAAACTAATCAAACCAAGGACAAAAGCAATCACAGCCGCTCATCTAGCATCCAGCTTCCAGACTCCAGCCCCCACATTAGCTTCTACTTCATTAAAATATATATGACCCAATTCAAGAGCTAATTTGGACGAAACCATTAGGCTTCTATCCTCATCACTGGTAGAAGTCTGAGGTTCATTTTCACACACGAGTGAGCAGTTGCAGCTTTAAGATGCATGAAGGTTATTGCTGTGCATGTGCATGTGAAAGGGAGAGAGAAAGCGGTAGGCAGTGGACATACTATTATTTCTGTAACAACATGGTTTTATAAGGTCTTATTTGTGCTCCACCTGTGGAACACTAGGCAGGATATAAAAATATATGGATGAGTTAAACACATGAAAGGAAAATTGAGCCTCTGAGAAGGGAGAGTGGCAGGATGCTCATGTTGCACTGTAACTGCTAGGTAGCTAATAGAAAAGCTGGTGCTGGTCTCAGTGGAGTCTCTGGTGGAAGATGTCTGGTTGGATCTCCAGAGGTGTTTGTACCAAGCCCAGAGAATCTCTACACACTCTGCAAAGTTTTTTGGTTTGGTTTGGTTTGGTTTTTTTCATATTGGATATCTGATTTAAATGCCTTAACTTCAAAAGAAGCCCATAACAGGCAGATTTTGCACAAATACTCAGAAGATCTACAGATTCAGAATCTCAAGATAGTTTTTAATCCAGCAAATCCAAGTAATTTATCCCAGTAATTTCCCAGTCTTGGGAAGGATGCCATGACTAAATTGTGTCAGTAATACCTACTGGTATGTGCGGCTGGCAGGGGTTTCTTCCCTGGAGCCACTATCTGGGGTATCAAGTTACTCTCCGGACTGATGGATGAGTCACTAGAATCTCTGTTTTGTTTGTGCGTATTATCAGAGATCATCAGGCAGCCGTCAGTATGATTGACTAACTCTGTGCCAAGTGTCAGGCAAAAGTAGCTGAACTGAAGTAACACAAGTGACAGCTGAAGAATAAGCAACAATCTGTCTTTTCAAATGAGTTGTTCTGTTGGCAATTTGACAAATTGTACGGTGTAACTGAAAGTTCTAGTTAATGTGTTACATTATTTCAAAATATTCTGTTATGAATTGCTTACATTTAAATTCTGCCGGGTAGAATGCTTAATGATATCAGTACAAACACAATAAAATTGACATTAAAATGCTGAGACAGTGCAAGTCATCTGAGATTTATTCCTAAATATACTTGCAAATTCCTGTTTCAGCATTTTTAAAAATAATTTGACATTTTTGTTTTCTACAAAGTAGAATGTAATAGGCGAGTTCTTGATACAAATGGACAAGAAGGAGAAAGGGTGGGATTGAAAACAATTTGTTTGCCTGTAGAAAACCTCCTGCAAACTTTTGCTCAGCAGATTTATTTGGGTGCCATATGAACCGTTTGATCTAATTTGTCTGCCTTGCACAGGTAATTCATGTTTTTCCTATCCTAAGAAAACCTGACTTCTTTTTTCTTTGAGTTTGATCACAATTACTCAGGTTCCATGATAAAAGAGTGACATTTTAATGGGACATGTAAATAAGAAGTATCTCCGTGAACTCCAGTTTTGTTGCACAAATATACACCAGGAATTTTGGAAGAATATTCTTCCAAACTTTT
This sequence comes from Burhinus oedicnemus, assembly GCA_008921705.1. Taxonomy (NCBI): domain Eukaryota; kingdom Metazoa; phylum Chordata; class Aves; order Charadriiformes; family Burhinidae; genus Burhinus; species Burhinus oedicnemus. The sequence goes on along the minus strand of VFFE01007634.1, from coordinate 116,134 downwards.
GTTTTTCCTGGCTGGGAGAGCCTTGGGAGAGCTCACAGCTCTTGTAATCTTCAGTGTTTCCCCATGCTTTTTGAAATTACTCTTATTCTGTAAGAAAATGTGAATCATGGTTAATTGAGCAGTGGCTGTATTAATTTATTATGAACATATTTCAAGGTCTTACAATTTGTTTCTCACAGTCTGACCAATCGGTGTCTTGTACATGGCTAGCTAACGATACAGCTTGTAAAAAGCTTTACTGGGAAAATTAAAATGTGATTTTAAACAATTGCTGTTTTACTAGTATATGTCCCTATGGGCATATCCTTATTCTACAGTGATCTTTTTTTTTTTCTTTTTTTCCCAGACTGACAAATCAAATTTGTGACTAATTTGAAATACTCTCCTCTGATACCAGAGTATGCATCCCCACATGAAGAGCTATTTGCAAGCAATCAAGTGGCCATATTTTAAAAACTTGCTGTGAGGGTGCTTGAGATATAGCCTTGTTTTATTCTGCGTTGCAAAGGACTAGGAGTGTACATTGTCAGCTACCATGCTCGACTGAGAGTGCTGAATCAATCACATGTGATCATTAAAAATGTCCACTGTCCATTAAATCGCTAATATTCTATCTTGGGCTAAGATTGTTTAGATGTTTGCAGCAGCTTACAGTATCTAGGTGCATTAGGTTTCCTGTCATGCTTGTTAGTCTGATACAGTGTGAAGACACAGTGTTTCTGTTGGCAGGTACAGATCATAGATTAAGCACCAGTCGTACGGCAGTATGTCTCCTGTTTGTCTTCGTCACTGCTACCTGCTCATGCTGTGGTGAAGATTTGTCCAGTAGTCTCCGTGAGAACAAGAGCAGACAGCAGGAACAGGTTTTCATAACTATAACTTCTTTTAGGAGTCATTGCAAACAACAAAGGTATTTTTTTGCACATGGCATCCGTCAAGTTTTAATCTCATCCCTGGTGATGATAACTGCATGTTGTTGGGAAGAAGCGTAGACTGCAGTTATCATTGTTATGTTGAGGCTTGGGGCTAATGCAGAGGATTGGGGAAAGCTGCTTGCTCGTTGCTCTGCCAAAAGCAAGGTAGCATCTTCTCAGTGTTGCTCTGGTGGGGCTGGTACTCTTCCTGCTGATGCAAAGCCTCTCGCTCATGTTTTGGTCTGATTTAGGCACCATTGGCATCAAGATGTGTGACTCTTCTAGTGTAGCTGATATGAGCAAGTTTGTTCCTCAAAATGGGTTGATACCGGAGTTCATATGGGGGCTAGGTGGTTACAGCCTAACATAGATGAGAAGGAGCAGAGACCATTTAAACAGAAGATTACCAGCAAGTTATTGCAGAGAATATAACCCCTGCTTGCCCTGAAGGTATTTATCTGTTCTCTGATAGCTGAATTTACAATGACATCTTAGAGCCTGTGGCAGCTAGGACCCTAAGAACTTTTTCTTTCAGATACAGGCTTTGTATCTAAACCTTTAAAAGGCTGTGGTACCTGCAGAAGCTAGTGTATGTGTGCTGGAAGCCATGAGGCTGTGCTAACTTCAGCAGACCCTGCCGCAGCTGCAGTGAGGTTGGTCAGTGCCTGCACGGCCAGTGGCTCCTTGCTGCATTGTCTGACTTGGGACTATCTGCTCTGCAGCTGGGGGGGCAATTTCAGAGAGGAAAGGGAGGGAAGGGAGGGCTCTAAAACTATTCTCTCTCCTACACTCCAGTCAGCCCATTTCTGTGCAGAGTTCTCCACCGATGAGAAGCTGGAGTTTTTTTGGAGGACATATACCTGCTGGTATCACTCCAGAAAATGTTAGACATGACAGTGCTTTTGAGATCTGTCATGCAGAGCTGTGGGTGGAATCTCTTGGCAAGAGTTTAAAAAGAAAAAAGACAATTGCACTAACTTCTCTTCTCCTCCCCTATTTAAAACAACTTGGATGTTGGCATTTTCTCTTCCATTTTCAGAAGGATGAACACTGTTCCAGAGGTGATGATGATAACGGTTGATGGGTTTACTTTTGTTATGTAGTGAGTGTTGTATTATCCTTTTGTTCTGTGATTTATGTTTAAAAATAAAACTGCCAACAGTTCTGAGAATGCAGGGGAGGCTTGGCTAACAGGTATATTGAAATGAAAAAATAAATAGATGAAAAAAAATTAATTCTTTATTAGTGAGTATGTTTCTTTCAGGCTACTTTTTCTAAGGCAGATAATAAAATTACGTTATCTAAATTCAAACAACTATATTTAAAATACTTTATTACTTTGTTGGCTACTCCCTTTTTTACTGTATGTCCCAAGACTTTTGAAATGCAGAGGTCATCTTCTTAAAGAATCCCACCATTGCCTTAGTTTACAAGTTAGCTCCTTGAAATATCAGCTGTACATATTTTGCATTTAATAAATTAATTTATTAAGGAAGCAAGAAATTGATTATTCAATTACTGTGGATCAGGCACCAAACATCCTAGTATGTTAAATGAAGCATGAAGCTGATCAATAAAAATCGATTTAATCAGCATTTCTTAGCAGTGAACTAGCTGCTTGGGAACAAACGAAAGCACACACATGCAAAGCCCTCTCTCCTCTAAATGTTTTCAGATAATGTGACTGAAACAGTAATGTCCTGTGCAATAGGTCTGTGTATAATCAGAGAATTTGTTATGTATGCAAACTGCATTTCATTCCTGGAAAAAAGTTATATACATGTTTGTTAGTATTATATATGTCTGAGTGAGATCTATGGATCCCATAAGTAAGAAACGTGTTATAAAATCTACATGCAGAAAAATTTTGTGTATCTTTTAACATTAAAGCTGTGCTGAACACTGGCAACAGTCCAGAATCAAAACTGTCTTGGTTTGTATGTGTCTGCCTGTTTCCTTCTTCTTGAAGATCCTTTAAATCTTTGCTTGAGGGCAGGCTCTTCCAGGTAGTTTATAGAGGGTGCTGCCAAACTGTTCTCATAGTGGACATATTGGAGGCCATGCAAAACAAAACAAGTCTTTTCACTGGGAATTTATGTGCAGAGTGATTCCTTAATGCTTTGCCTACTTTTTGGGGGGGTAAAGTGTCGAAAATAGTCCTGTTGCAATTGATGGAATGGATCATGTCTTACTATGTACCGCATAAGAATGACAACATATATCTATTTCGGGATGTGGGCAATAGAATATCATGACCCTGTCACCTTAACATCGAATTTCTTAATGTTGCTCCATTTGGATTCTAAATATGCAAGCATCAAGCCATTGCTTGCTGTTGTAACTGTCTACAAAATAATGATTGTGCTGGGTAGTAGTGTAATTATTGTGCTTTTGTTTGCCTATTTGTTTAATAATCTTCAGTTTGGATTCTCGAGGCCAAGTTCTGCACTCTTCTAGATAAGTCTTAGACCTTTGATCTTTGACAAATACTGAATGTGGTTTACTGAGGTTAAGGAGATGACAGTGCTGTTATTCTAGTGGCTTTAGCAGAGTTCCTTTCCATTTGCACCTAAGTAACTAAGATCAGAGTCAGGTCATTGGTGTTTGGAGCCCTATTTTTCCTTTTTTCTTTACGAGAATCCATCTAATGATATTCAGCTGCTTGAAAAATTTCAAGGGAGCCAAAGTAAGTATTGCTTGGTGGTTTGGGAGTCCTTCCTATCTTTGAACAGTTTTATTTTGAAAATAAAATTGTGCAAGGTAATTTTAATGCATTTTGCAAAACTCTGCTTATGATCTATGGTTTGTGTTACAGGAACACTTTCTTCCAGCCTGAGATCTCCCAGCTAGTCCTGGGAGATGTTATAACAGTAGAAGAATTTTTATCCCTCTGTCTATGAACCTGTAAAAACTACTACCACCACAAGCCTACACAGATGAAGGAAGCAAAGCAAGTTAAACTCAAGGCAGATTTATGTCCCTCTTCAGCCAAACATTTCTGCATGCATTTGACTACAGACATAGGTTTAATCCATTTTTAGTCAACAAGTCACTTAAGCACATGACTAAGTCCCACTGCATTACCATAAGAGGTGAGCGTGGGTGTATGTACTTCACTGACTTGGAGTCTATTCCACACGTAAGTGCAAGAATCGGATAGTGTCACGTGTGTGACGTTTGTGCCATGGTAGCTAGGTGTAAAGCCACAGACTAAGGGTGAATCATCAACATCACCACAGCAACAAATTTCTTTATACTCAAAACCTTTGTCTCTTGTGAGACAGAGTCTCTCATTACACGACCTTGGTAGAGTGGTAAGGAGGTTTTTATTGGAACGAACCGAGCAGGGAGGCTTGCACGTGTTGAAGTTCAACCAGCAGCCCTGCTTTGCTTTGCACAGGAGGTCTCAGTTTGCTCTTTAAGTCCTGTAGTTGCCTCGCAGACGCTGCCCTGGTGCTCTTGTGCACCTGCGGAAAGCTGTGGCCGTCCCTGCGCTGATAGACTTGAAAGGAGAGGGGCACCGAGTACCCTGCTGCTCCCTGGCACCCGCCTGCAATCCAGAAAGGAGCAGACTTTCTTAAACCCACAAACATTTGTGTGTCAGCGGCAGCTACATCTAACTGTGCCATGTAGGGCCATCCATGAAATTAAATTATTTGATATACCAGATTCTCAACTGGTGAGATTCAGTACCTGAATTAATTACAACGATGTAAACCAGCCAAGGGGAGGACCCATCTTCCTGTGTGTGTTTCCCATTCTGAGAGTTTGCTCACTGAAGCAGACATCTGAATATAACATTATGGTTTTCTTTTCAGTCCACATGATTAATTTTTCTCATGATACGGATACAACCTAAGATTTATCAGTTTCAATTTATCAGGTCAATAATGGCCTTCTCTCCAGATGCAGTATATTGAGCTCAACAGACAGCAGCCTTTTAACATTTCTGTCTTCTAAATTGCTATTTATGAGAAGAAGACGAGTCAGTGGAATAGGCTGGGTTCACATTTTCCCAGGTCTTCAGAATGGAAGACACTAGAGGGAAATAAACTTCTGAGGGCCTTGTGGGTCTAACCAGCAGAGGTGGGTTATTCTCTGCTTACAATAATGTATCGTAAGATATTCTTTGCTGTCCACAAGCTAATAAATTGTACTGTGTGCTATCAAGGGAGTGTAAAATATGACCTCAAGAATTTGATACCCTTTAATATTGGGGGCTAGATAAGACCTGGGTTCTTTATTTACCATAAGGATTCAGAAATAGTTTCATATTTAATGGGAATTATTGATTTACTAGGTTTTTTATTCTGTCCTGAGGGGCTGGAAAGAGGAGTGCTTTTGCTCATGCACAAAGTAACAGCAAACAAAATTTTCAAATCCCAGCCACGTCAAAAGGTACATCCCTAAATCAGCGTAATCTAATTGGTAGTCTTTGGACTACTTCTACTGCTTTCTTTCTGTTTCCCAAGAGGTATCAGAGGAGATGGGGATTAGCTCCTCCTGCACATGGAAAGGCACTTAGACCTGTCACTCTCGCATCAGCCTGGCCTATGAGAGGAGCCCCAAAACTGGGATGTGTTGCGTGTCTTATATCTGAGGTTTTATCACTCCCTCTTAAATAACCAAGTGACCTGATCTATATCAGTGCTCAGCACCCGTAGCCTCTGATAACTTTCATAAGTTTCATGGTGTTCATAATTTGAAAACAAGATATTTAGATAAATGTGGACTTGGTTTTCCAGCTTTAGGATGAAGCTTTCAGAATTTTAGCCTTTATTTCAAAGACATAGGTATCAGTGTAGTTTTCTGGAGTAGTCTTTTAGATGCATCATCTCATCGGCTACTCTTACCTTCCCTCCCTTCTTCTGCTATCCATCTCATCTACAATCCCCCGAGCAGTTACAGCTGCTGTTCTTGCACCCAGATGAGTCAGCCATAGTGAATACTGCTGAATGAGGACATAATGATGATTCCTCTCCACCCTGGTGTTTTACTCTGTTATCCCGAGCTGCCTTGAAGAGCAGGGATGATCTGAACATCCGTGTGTAGCTGCTGTTAGAAGCCTGTATCACTGTCCTCCAGAGTTCCAGCAGATCCACGCTATTGTGCCTCTGTCTGTGTTAGAGGCTGAGGCCTTTATGTTGAAGTAATGTTCATTTTTAAGCTTCGGAATACAGTGATGTCTTTGTTGTATGCTTTTGCTCCTTACCACATACATGGCTTGCATGACTAACAGAACTTTTGATACTACGTGGATTTCTGTTTGCAAGAACACCTTTCCATAGACAACGTAGCTGGTTCAGTCTTCTAAGGTGGAGAGCACAGGTTTTTAACGTATGAATTTGCTAACACAGCGTTTGCCTTGTACAAGTAATAGTACAGGCTTGGCCTGATTCACTGGAGTAGCAGATTTCATGTGGTCTTTGTATGTGCTAATGCTAAATATTGTCTACTTCTTTATTTTTTTCTACATTGACATGCAAGGAGACAAGGTAAGTTGAAAAAATTGAATTGATATAAAATGTTAATTGTTTGAACAAATAGTTTAGAGGACCAAGTCTTTCATGCTCATTACCAAAAAAGGAGTATTTTAAATATATTCATCAAAATCTATGTGAACTTTGCAAAACAAACAGTTGAATTTCTTTCACTGGGTGTTGATGGTTTTCTGTAGCTTCACTTAACTCATTGAAAGGACCTGCTTTGTGATGTACCTGAACTCTGTAAGCCTCACTGGGAATTTGGTCCATTCGATGAAGACACTTCTAATTTATTAGGCAGACTGATGTATTCTTAGTAAGAAAACTTCAAAATGTCTATGAAGGATTTGGTATGTATTGAATGAGTACATGATTTGTGTACTGTGGAAAGAGAGGATCTGATTTATCTTGTGATCTCTTGCCTATACAAAATTTTGAAATACGTTAACAAGGTTGGGATATTGTTGCTAGCACATATTGGAGGAAAGCCAAGCTCTGCTCGTATTTGGCTTCAATTCTAGTAAGTAATTTTTGATTATTTCAATTAAATTATTCAGTTTATGTAGTTCCGTAATGCCTTGATAATGTAGAGGGATGTGCCGCACACCTGCAATGTCAACTTCATGTAATAGCTACTATTTGGGAGGAACAGGATAGAAAATATTAGAATAAAAAAAGAGTAGGATATAAACTTGCTGGTTTCACCTGGTGGTTACACCAAGAGTTTTACAGTGTGCTTGTTCTCTAATACATTCCTGTCTTATGTATTGTGCCAACACCCTCAAATAAACATAATAACATTTTGGAAGAATAAATGATTGATTTCTACCAAAATAGCAATTCAGGACATCTCATATTGCTTGGTCTCATGTTGGGAGTGCTGTCTGCACTTGAGGCAAGCCTGCAGCTGTTCCCCACCCCATTTCAGGTCTGTGGTTTGTGGCATTCGGGATCTGGTATCATCCAGATGCAAAGGCATATGGGTCAGGATGAAGCAATATTTAAAAGTACTGGTTTCAGAGCGTGAGCATGAGTTCTCTCTTTTGTTTTTCTTCAGTACAACATTGAGGTCTTTTAGTGGTGTCTGTTCATCCAAAATAAGTGTTTTCTTCTTTAAGGAACAGAATTATGCAATTGCCATAATGCTCCTGCTGGGTTTGCTAATGGGGCACTGGTGTGTTTGTAAGGGTTGTGGTTGGAAATGCAGGTTCTTCTGTCTTGGGCAGAGAAGAAAGAAATCGTGCTTCTTAGTGCATAGCTGTCCAGAATGGAAATTTTAAAAGGGGAGAATTTTCTAGTGGGTCATAGATATTAATGTGGATACTGTTTTGGGTTTTTTTCTGACTGTCTCTGCTAATTATCTGATAGGGAACTACTCAACCAGAAGGCCAGGCTGCTGCTTTCTAAGCTTAAGATACTTTCATTGTTGGAATCTAAATATAAAGCTGCAATCAATAGGATGATCAGTTTTCTGCAAGCAAAGGGAGCACAGTGTATGTAATAATCACTTTGTGTATATGTAGCTTGTTGAAGTGATTAGAAAAATGATGGCATCAGCCTTTTTATTACAGCAGTTGGATTAGTTAGGGCTTTGGTTTGCAATATTATCTCAGAAACAGCAGATAAAGCAGCTGTTAGGGAAGCTTTGCTTGTTCCCGTTTACAAGGAGCTCGCACCTGTACTTGTTTATTTTCCAATGTGTGTGGAAAAGGCTGAGAGCGTAAAGCCACTAAGTGGCCAGAAATGATACCAGTCCATTACAGTTTTCATGGTTCATAGTTTTTTACTGTGCTATAAGTAGTTAATCTGAGCCACCAACGGAAACACATATAAACCACATGCCTGCCATGCTATAGTGGATGCTACTGTTTTCCTTCATCTTTCCTGAGTGATATATTGGTCCTGATCCTGCAGCCTTCTCCTGTGTTGAACAGTCCTTCCTTGTGCATAATCCTGGCTCAGCAGGGCCCTCTCTGGAAGTACAACTTTGTGTGTGGGAGAACCTGAAGAGTCAGGTTGTGATTTCTGTTTTAACTTCCCAGGTGTATGGATCTCAACTGCTTATTAATCAAAGGCAGCAGAAATAAATACACGCATGCCAGGATTAAGACATACAGACACAATGCAACTCTTCCTTTCTTTGGGCATGTATGATTTGAAGGGTAGATTTTCAAGTTTTTTTGTTTTTTGGGGTGGGTGAGTTTCTTTTAACTGAACCTTGTTAAGTCCTCTCTGGGCTTTGACATACGCGTAGTTTCATTTTCAAAGGCACTGAATAGTGGATCTCCTGACATCAGACACTGGGTACTTTCAAAGTTTTATAGGTAGAGTTTTAGAAATCCAATTTAGTTTCCAACAAAGTATGAAGCTTGAGATGTTTATTAAGCTTTGTTTAAAAAAAAGTAAGAATATCAGTACGTATTCCCATCAAGATAATTATTTCTTTGCATTCACAAGCATATGAATGAAACATTCATTTTTCCGCTTGTGGTGATGGTTTTTATTGGTGCTTCACCTAGAAAAAGTTTTCCCCAAAATGTAGTTTGCATTTGGAGTTAAACAGCAGGCTTCGGCAAATTTCTTTTTCAAGGACTTTAATATTTGGCATTCAGCCATTGAAAATACACAATCCTTGCTGCTTTGCTCAGGGCTGCATTGTTTGTCGAGAGCAGAGCTATCGTGCAAGATCATGGAAAATGAGGGGATTGTAGAGGCAGTTTGGTTAAAGGCATTGCAGATTTAAGACAAGGCTTTAAAATATTTCTGAAATTAAAAGGAAGCATTCATATAGTGGTGAGATGTGTTTGTGCAGACTCCTGTTTGCCGTGTGTGTCTTCATGGTCATATGCCTTGCGCTAAATGTAGACAGACAGGGCTGTATCAGATCTGTAAAGGAACAATAGTTAAATTTGCTTCACTGTCAAATTGAACACTGTCAAATTGAACACTGTCAAATTTGCTTCAATAAAAATGTCCTGCTGTTGGCATTATTTATTGAAACCAAGAGGCTTCCCTTAACAGTTAGAGCACTCAGATGAAGAAAGGTGATCTTAAAAATAGCTTGGACCTAACCCATATAAAGACTTCCATAGCTCAGCATCAACATCTTGAGCTGTATTAGAGTTAACAGGGCAGTCATATGGTCTGAAAAATTGTTATGTTGCGTTCACTGTGGATAGCTGCTTTCTCCATTGCTTGCAACTTTTAAGTGATCCACAGCTGCTCCATGTAAAAATCAATACAGTAATCCAGTCTGGAGGTCCTAAGGTGTAGCAGCAGTGGCAATTATGCTTTGACAATAGACTTCTAAAAAGTGTGGTATGGCTTCATTACAGTGAATAACTTTAAATATACTGCCAGTTTTCTGAGTCTCCTCTGATCAGGGCTGAGCTGGAGCAGAGATCTTAAATCAAGGCAGCTGCTCTATCTGAGCAGTCCAAGCAAATGGGTCTTAATGGTGGCAGCTAGCATGGTAATGAAAATCTGTTACACCTATTGCTTGGTGTAGTAGAGCTTTGGATACCACAAAAGGTTGTCTTCAGATGAGATAGGGGATTAGGATTAGTTTAAGGCGGACAGAGCAGATGGTTAAAGAAAATTAGCCACTCTGTATTTCAGGGGAACAGCAGAGATTTCAGATTACTTGCTGCCTTTGTTGCCTTTTTTTTATTGTAGACATTTGCAGAGATTACTTTGGATGTGTGCATACCAATAAAGAAACTTGTAGTTTATGCAAACAAGGAATTGAGCTTGCACATTTATCTGAGATAAAGAAGATTTTTAAGACGTTAAGGAAATGAAAACATAATGATAGAAATAAGCCCATATAGATATGGCATTATTGTATTCAGTCATCTGCCAGATGCAGCCCTTGGAGTTGTAGTGTTTTGCTGTCTTTAATATAGAGATATGGTCACTGAGTCAGTTGGTCCGAGTTGGAAGTTACTTAAAATCAGAATGCAGTATTGCCTGTTGAGGCTTGCTGTCATAGGGGACTCTACCTTCATTGATCAAATCAAGATGGATGGCTGTGAAATTGGATCTCCAGCCTCGCTGCGCCACAGTGGACAGGGATTATGCTCTGGTTCAGCCATACCGCTCCAGCTGTAGCCCCAGGGCTGCTGTCACCATCCCAGCAGTCTCTCTTTTGGCTGAAGCCTAACTGCCACACCCTTGAAGAATTTAAAATAAAGGAATGTGTGTTCTAGTCTGAAGAAAAAAAAATATGTTTCTAGCTGTCAGTGCAGTGTGTGTAGCAGGCCTTTTCTGCTGTAAGTTAGCTTCAGGTTCATATGGGAATTAAAAAGGTCAATCTCTTGCAAAGTAACCAACAAGATGACGGTAAGTTGCTCAAACAGACATCCCTCCCTTTCTCTGAAGCGTAATCTATCAATCATTTCTCAGTCTCTTTCTTTGCTGTCATGAGATGATAGCAAATTAATTGTAGGTCTGTACATCAAACTTTTAAGTGTGTGTGTGTGCTTCTCTGCAAAAATAGGTTTCAAATGGCTAGGAATTCGTAATTCTAGTGAATACCCTCCTTCACCCATGACACTTTGTGTCATTATAAAGTCATGAACAAGAATGAAACTTGGTTTTACAAATTGGTTGTTAAAAATTAACGATTGTTAATGAGAATGATGGCTCTTAAGTGGGCTTCTCTTCAAAAAATGCAACCACCCCCCAGGACCCCAAACCTCTTTGTTGCCAAGGTTGCTCAGGCAAGCTGTCTTTATCAGTGGGAAGAAATTTTCCGTGGAATTGATTCTCTCAACAGTGTAGCAGGGGTGTCCAAAATACGTCAAAATACAGTCTTGCTTGCCATTTTTGAAAGGGCAACAGTCTTCTGTGAGTGGGTGTGTCACTGCAGCAAACAGGGTCCTGACTGCCTGTGCACTTCCTATAGGATTGACCTATAGAGCCACATAAAAGGGCACGGTTGTACTTTCACGGTAAAATGACCCTTAAAAATCCCGTTCTTTATTGCTTAAACTGATGGAAGACCAGCACCTTTTGCAGGGCTTTTTGTAAATTCAGTTCTGTAAAGATAAGTATCCAGGTCAGAAGCTAGAGTTGCTGTCACCTGTTTTTTCAAAGCTGTAGTGTGTTTGGAAACGCTTTAACGATGTTGGATTGCTATAAGGAATCCAGTGGGTTTCTAAAACACTCATTGAATTTAACCTCTAAAACTGGACTTCCAGCAGATTAACTGAAGATTGTCAGCTACTGCCTTCATCTTGACTTAGGCTGACATGAAAATTTTGAGAAAAAGCAAAGAAAAAAATTCTGTATTCTCTTTATGCTATTCACGTGCCTTTTGGGCTCTTCTCGTTTACTTCACTTCCTTCATTACATTGCAAAATCGAGCTTCACTGTCTGTCATTTAGCAATGTAGGGCACCTGGCCATTGGCCTCGTTCTGCTGCTAATGAGGGTATTGACCACTGTGCTGATGAGACTGTGGCTGCTGGTGTGTCGCCCCCGTTGGGTGCGTCCAAGAGGGCAGGAGCTGCCGGCAGCAAGGGAGGGAGCAAAGTGGCAAGGCCAGAAGTAATGTTAACTCCATGGAGCTGAGCCTTGGGTACAGTGGCTCTGCCTGGGTTGTGTAGAAACAAGACACCAATTGCATGCTCGGTAGGATAGAAAACCTGTCCCCCTGAAAGGAGCACCTTTGCACTGAAGGACTTTTGGGGACTATATGCTTTGCTGGTGACCATACTTTTTTTTGCTGTCATGAAGTGATACTTGTTGCTCTGGAAGTCAGTTTAATGCATCAGTTGTCTGTAGGACTCTTCAGAAGATGCATCCTGATGATATCAAAACACATGAATTCTAGTTCTTGTTTAGATGAACTTCAAGAAAAGAAGGTCTTTAAAGAGTGTGTAGGCACTTAAGTATTCAGGCACAGACCTTGTGAAATTTTAAAAAACCACCTGTTCTTAGCCTGCAGTTACTACAGGTGCCTAAATGCCTTTAAAATCTGCCCTGTGGCTTCTCTGCTCTAGATACTCCTTTAGTAAAATGAAAAGGTAATCAGGATTAATTCACTAAAGGAAAATGTGTGGCAGTCGGACAGTGTGCTGAGGACAAAAGTAAATTCCAAGAATCCAAGAAATCCAAGAAATGTGAAATTCTCATAATGTCTTTCTAAGACCAATATGAAATACATAGGTCTGACAAGGTGGAGGTAGTAAGGAAGAAGAGGTTGTTCCACATACCCTCTAAAGAAACAATGTCCCCTTAATGGCAGAACTCTGGGGTCCTTCTTTGCAGAAGGCAGACTGACAGCATTTGTAGGTTAAACAAAATGAATTAGCAAACAAGTAATTATATTTGCATGTAACCTCGTTAAGATAATATCCTGTCCATCTTAAACCTGTCATATTAGACATACTTAATCTTTGTGACGCATGGAGCGGTATATTATGTTTGACAGCTTCTAAAGGAAGAAGGACGAGAGCCTGTAATTGGAATGCTGCTGTTGGATAATAATGATGAGCACTTCTCATCTTCAAAGGGTTTTCAGCCTCTCTAGCTAATCCACACATCCGCCGAGTGGGTAAGGTAAGTTTTATCCCTGTTATACAGATGGGGAAACTGACATGGAAGAAGAATCGCTGGATTAGAACTTGTAGTGCCTAGATGCTAGTAGTGCTGTGTAAAAACAAAAATAGTTTAGATTTAGATTACATACATTACATCAATCGTCCTAATATTTGACCCTTCAAATATGAAGTCAGTCTCATGCGCTACCACTAGAACAAGTGTTCTCTAGTAATCATATTACTGTTGAGTTCAATAGTCTTTACAGGTAAAATGTGCAGAGTTTCTGAATGTTTGCACTTGCAAGTGAAGATCTGATCCTGAAAGCCTTCCGGGTATAGAATCTGTTTTGTAATCAGTGGAACTTCAGACTCAGAAAACTGGGAGGGTATCGCCCATTTCACTGGCAAAACTCTCTGGAGCGTGCAGCATCCTGAACAGTTTTACTTGCTGGATTGGCATGTTAAGGCAATTTGAGTTTACTGGTTATTAAAGTGGTAAAACTAAATCAGTTGCTGAAGTGGACATCTTCCTCTCCTAAAGTGATTGCTTTTGATGTTAAACAGATAGGTGGTTTAAAAATAACATTTTGTTTTGGTTTTAAATCTGCAACTTACATTATTAAACTGGAAAATGTTTTAAAAAATTAAGTTTGCCTACTGCTGTTCATACATACTAGAATTCCTTTTATATAAACAGCAAAAGGTGGGTCAATTATTACACATATTATTTGTTCCTGTGTGTTTCTGTTGTCCCAACGGCTAGGGAGTATCAGATACACATTAGAGATTTTTACAAAAAGTAATTCATGAAAAAATAAATACTAAATTATTTTTTCTTCATTTTCAATTTAGTAAAGCTTTCCTGATGTCACCAAATTTTAATGTACAGATCAGCCATAAACTGAACCATACTATAGTTCCCCATTGGAACACAATGGATGAACTTTATGCAGCTGGTGAACAGACATGAAAATATTCTGACTGATGACATTTCTAATTACTATCTGTCTGCAGAACACTTCATACGTACAACAAAAAAAAAGGCAAGCAAAAATTGCAACATTTAAAAACATCATTAATAAACCCAGAAATACTCCTTTTTTCCTTTTCACGGATAGTCTTCCCCCCTCACTTATTTTTACATTGCAGTGCTGCCCAGTAATTTTGCAAGTAGACGCCCCTTTTGTTTTCTTGCCCTTTTGTATTTTCTGGGGGAATTCCTACATGCTCTTGTTAGTTCCCCAATAAAAGAAAACGTTTTCACTTAGTCTTTACCAGAGTTCTATTGGCTGAAATGACAACGCTGTTAAAAATCAATGTGCAGAAAGCCAGATCATTACTGAGGTTTTCCCTTGAACAGTTCATAGAGACAGCAAGCTCAGGAAAACAGCCTGAGTAAACTGCATCGTGATTGATTTCAAGTACATCTGATGGAATATAATTGTCTACCCATTCATTTCTTTTAATTCTCATCTCTACATGCTTCCTCTTTTGGGATCAAATAATCAGTAGCAATAATCACAAGCAGCAAGAATAAAAACAAGAAAATACATAGAAATGATCATGGTTGCAAAACCAAATAGCAGTACCTTTAGATTTCATTTATGAATTCCCATATTCCACTATAATATCAGCAGAATCTTTGGGAAAGCACTGACTCCACTTTATATTAACTTAATAAAAATGCACACTTTGGTTTATATTGATGGTTTTACTGTTAATGGCATTGAGACTAGATTTTCAAGTGTGTCAACATCATCACCAATATCTTCTTCCTCTTAATTTCTTTTAAACTGTGGCAAGAGAATCAATACTGTGAGGGGTTAGATTCCCAGCATTTCTGGGTGGTTGGTTTTTTTTATTTTGTTTTTTTCTTTTCCTTAGTTTTTTAATTGACATTAATGTCACTCAAAATGGAGACTCTGCAGTTCAGAAAATATGACTCTAACTGGCCTTTTTGAACAGAGCATTAATTGTGGAATGTGGTCTGATACCTACTCGATACAAATCCAAAGTATTAAATTGATATTAATGAACATCCTTCAATAGGAGTCCCAATTAAAAGAAATTTAGATTTTACTCATATCCTTAACCTTGTAAATTTATATCAGCACAAACTCTGCTGCAGACTCTCAGTAAGAGAAGAAATTGTTATGTGATTATCTGCCACAGGGCATAAATCTGTTGTATAAAATCATACTCTGCTTAAAATATTATTCTGGAAGTTATTTAATTCATTGATATTTTTGGTTTCAGGCACAAGCAAGTATCTTAAAGCTACCTAAGCAAATGTTTTTGGAATGTTTTTTAAAAAAATATTTATAGAATAATACTGTCGTCTTACCTATGTATAGTTATAGCACGCCTGTAAATTGCTGTTACTGCGCTGAAAGGAACTGTTGTCATTAAGGTGGACGTTTTTTGCTTTATTATATGCTCCTTGCTGTAACTGCTTTCATACCATTGAGGATATCATCTAAGCACTGTGATTTCTTGTAAATGTTTGCTCTAACATTGTATGTTACTTCTGAGTTTTGTTTAGTCCTTAATTCCTCTCTCAAATAATGCCTTTGTCAGTATGTCCTGGGGTTCTGTACTTGCAACTTCTGAATGTTTTAAGGATCTAATTTACTAGTGAAAAACTCTGGGTTTTGTTTTTTTTTTTCTGCCAGACCCAATTTGAAATGTGAAAACTGAGTTACGTTCCTCCTTTTTCTGTGTGCATGTGCTTAAATCTATCTCCAATAAGAGATAAGCTTCTTCAGGCGGAAGGTTCATTGACCATCATTAAAAAAAAAAAAAATCCACTTTTTTCAGATTATGCCTTCAGTGACCTCACCCACTGAAGGCAATGGGACTGTGCAGTGAGAACAAGGCTTTGAGGAATGAAAACAGTAATACTTCGTTTTGTTCAGGTATGTCTCTGCAAGGAGCAGATGCCATGGAAAATAAGGTGTCATTTTATTTTGAAGGTCTTCAGAACAGAACAATACTTTTGACTATCTAAGAAGTCATATCCGCTGTCATTTTTATAGGAAGATCGTTAAACGCTTTCTAGCTATTCAAACAGTTTCTCCCTTTGCACTCAATTTTAAGTGAACTAAATCCTTCCCTTCTTTCCTTTTTACTTTTCACATAGTTAATCATCAACTACATTCATGTTTCCTTCTCCAACCCTCACAGGGTTAGCTTGATTTATTATTTCGTTGTAGGCAAGTCACTCCAGCTCTGATCATGTTTTGTAACCCTCTGTGAGAGCTCTCCAGTTTATCTACATCTTTCAAATAGTGCTATGCATAGAAGTGCTGGTTAGCCAAATAGATCTGTGTTAATACTGCCTGTTACCAAGTGATTTAAATGTTTTTAGGCGTGTTACTCTGTTAACACAGGTAAATTTGGCCAGTAGTATATTGGGAAATACATTTCTATATTACACAAATTTTTGTATATTCTCTTCCTATTTCAGCTGTGACTTTAAGGGAGCGCTATTTACCTCTGCCATTCTGGATGAATTCTTACATTGTTTTTAAAAGAGCATAGGAGGACTTCATGATAGAGAAGGCCCTATCTACATTGAGACCTTCACAGATAGTGAAGTTTTATGGGAAACAGCAATGACTTGGTTTGTGATGAGAATCATAACTGCATTAATTAATTAAGCAAGATAGCGTAAGGCGTAAGTCGTCTCTGGTTTAAAACAATGGAAAACATTCGAGTCTGATGTGTGGACCTGAGATTGGTATCTGTATTCTCCTTGTATTCCCTGTCTTCTTGTATTTCAGGGAAGTTCAGATGTTTTGGTATAGTCCATGAAACTGTACAGCAAGATAAAACTGTGGAATTTGACTCTGAATCAACGATAAAATTCCACACACAATTCTATCACTATACTTAGTGAGCCTGCAGCCTATTTTTTCTTATATTTTATTCATTATTAGTAAAGAATTTCTACAAGTAAGTTTCCTGGGATTAACTTTTTGGTTTTTTAAAAGCTGTCAGTATGTCAGAAATAAACCTTCTGGCATTGGAGAAGAGGAGGCTTTGAGGTATGGTTCTCAAAGTCAAGATTTTGGGCCATGATACACCCCTTTCAGTTGTATATCCATAATCAAATAGCCAGTTAAATTCCTGGGAGAAAGACTAGATAAATGTAACAGCTGATGCTGCACTGTGTGTGACTAACTCATAGGTCTGTTCCAATTGCACATTAAAGCACAGGGACACACTTCTGATTTCATCTGCTTCCAAGCACAAAATTACATGTTATTCCTCATTAATAATATTGTTTTAAAAATAGTACAAGGATGAAGACAAAGCCTGGACTATCTCTTACAACGATACCCTGGAGCATGAGATATGCTACAAGCTTCTGATCTTGGTGTGAAAATAGTGAGCAAATGGAAAAAAATCTACGTATCAAGAAGGCAGTGAAGTCTCATGCACACTTTCTCTTTGCTTTGGTGGATGTGGGTCTATACCATTGTGTTTTAACTCCTGTCCAGCGTAATACATTAGTTTCTAATTACACTGCTCTTCAAACTATTGTAGATCTCCAGGCTGTTTTTAGAGGTGACGGCTTAATACATTAACACAGAATATCAATCACAATAGTTGTTTGTTGCTGAAAATACAGAAGCTGTGCGGTTCATAAAAAGGCTACTTTGTGCCTGTGAAACTTGAGAGCCTGAGACTCAATTTCTTTCTCTTTCACAGTTTTTCTGTGCAACTGTGGGCAAGTCTTTTAGGCTCATAAAAGGACTTGGGTCCTAGTATTTGCTTCTTGTGCTGTTTGTTTCCTCTCTCCCCCATTTTTTTTCCTTTTTTAATTGTAAAATATCTAAGTCGTCCCTTACATGGGCAGTAGAAGTGTTGGAAAATATTTCTGTTCCACTCTTTTTAATGACCTGGTGGTTAGAGGACCTTCTACCAAAGCAAGATGTGCAGGTTTCACTGTAGGATAAATATTTTCTCCTTTGTATTAGTACACATAATTATGTGTAATTGAGAGTAGTGAATGACAGTAAAAAAGCTGAGAATAATGAATGCAAGTAAGTGCATAACTGAATGCAGAATTAACTGCTCTGCCAGGAAGCTTTGCATTTTCATTGTTGCTTTCAGTGATTTAAATTTACCAAATGAAACTTGTTCTCTACGACTTCTAGTGAAAAGAGGAAGAGAAACTGGTTTGAACAGGCTTGAGAGGTGGGCCTGTGCCAGCCTCATGAAGTTCAATAAGGCCAAGTGCAAGGTCCTGCATGTTGGTCGGGGCAATCCCATGCACAAATAAAGGCTGGGCAGAGAATGGATTGAGAACAGCCCTGAGGAGAAGAACTTGGGGGTGTTGGTAGATGAGAAGCTCAACATGAGCCAGCAATGTGCACTCACAGCCCAGAAGGCCAACAACATCCTGGGCTGCGTCAAAAGAAGCGTGGACAGCAGGTCGAGAGAGGTGATTCTTCCCCTCTACTCCGCTCTTGTGAGACCCCACCTGGAGTACTGCATCCAGTTCTGGAGCCCCCAGCTTAAGAAGGACACGGACCTGTTGAAGCAGGTCCAGAGGAGAGACACAAAGATGATCAGAGGATTAGAGCACCTCTGCTGTGAGGACAGGCTGAGAGAGTTGGGTTGTTCATCCTGGAGAAGAGAAGGCTCCAGGGAGACCTCACAGCAGCCTTCCAGTATCTGAAAAGGGCCTACAAGAAGGCTGGAGAGGGACTTTTTACAGGGGCATGTAGTGATAGGATGAGGGGTAATGGCTTCAAACTAGGAGGGGGTAGATTTAGATTAGACCTCAGGAAGAAATTCTTTACTGTGAGGGTAGTGAGGCACTGGAACAGGTTGCGCAGGGATCCTGTGGAGGCCCCATCCCTGGAAGTGTTCAAGGCCAGGTTGGATGAGGCTTTGAGCAATCTGGTCTAGTAGGAGGTGTCCTTGCCCATGGCAAGGGAGTTGGAACTAGATAATTTTAAGGTCCCTTCCAACCTAAACCATTCTATGATTCTATAATGGAAGCCTTTGCCATTGGGATGGAGTACTCTCCTCGGAGTCCTTGGGAAAATGCTTTTAGGAAATCTGCCTATTGATAGAACCAAAAAGAAACCATAGATGGGCCATAGTGACTGCAGTGATGTTGGAAGCAAACAGACATTATTGGAACGTAATGCAGGAGGACTGAAGTGCAAGATACTGGGGCAACCTGTCGGAAGAATTGTTCTCTTGCTGCCACGATGATTGCGTGTACTGGACAAAGAGATGAAAGACCAAAACTGAGTGATCTGTGAGGATGACACAAAGGTGTAAATTTGGCAGAGACATCATAGTTATTTCTAAATTTAGAAGCTAAGGCAATATAAGGGGAGAGGGAACTCAGTATATTCAGCATCTGGAGTTATGCTGCTTTGTAGTGACAGAGCAGAGATGTCTCTGGGTGGAAGGGAAACACTCCTGTTATGCCCTCTGGCTGTTCCTAGAGTGAGTCTTTGTTAGGAGAAATGGAGTCCTCAGATTTTAGGCTAATTCCCAGCTGCAGTGGAGGTGTAGCGTGGAGCAGCCTCCCCAGTTAGCAGGTGTGTGTGTGCACCCGAGCCTCTTCCACTTGTCAGCTCTGAATACTACAGAGTTGTTGGGGATGCTGGCTGTGCCGGGACTAGCGGGACAGAACTTTGTAGGGGAAATACGTGTGGTTTTTATACTTACGAAACTAGTGCTATGAAAACTGCCTTCAAAAAAGAGGCATCCCTTCTACAAAGCAACTATGCTTGTCACCAGTTTTACAGAGTCTCCTCAAAACTTCCAGATTTCCTCCTCAGTTCTTTTTTCAGTGCTGTGTTTTTTTCCCTTCTCTGCCAAGGTTGTTTACATTTCATTGCTGTGTATTGCTTGTAGGCTATTTAGTCTCTATGAAGGCCCTGTAGCAGAAAAAGGTCTGATAATATGAGATGCTCAGTTCTTGTTAGTGCAGCTGCCATCTGTGGGAAGGGAATTCTGCATGGGTGGCTGTAGGTGCGAATTGAAAAAAATGGGGAGATGGTGAAGAAATCGAAGATGATGTGAATGTGAACGGAGAAATTGGATTGCTGAACATTTCTTGTCCTGCAGCATGAAATAATTATTGATGAAAGTTTTACTCTGCAGAAAATCTCTTTTGAGCTTCTTGCACAGGAGCTTTTGTATTCGGCATGCAGATTTAAATGATGTGGAGAAATGCAGTCTTTTTTAGAAAGCAGCCATTGATGATAATGGCGCTAACCTGGAATTTGTTTCTATTTCCTGTCAGTTTGGCAGAACAGGCTAGAAAAGCACTGAGCATCGTTCGCTGCTCTCATGATGAAGACGACTGATCTTTTGCACTGCGCTTTGGGTTCCTCCAACTCCGCAGAATAGATTATCTGTTGCTTTTTCAGGAAGAAGTTACAATAATTGTATTGATTGTCTTTCATTTGACTCTTGACTGAAAGGAATAAAAAGCTTCAGGATTATTGATTTAGTTTTGCACTCAAGTATTTTACTTTTGTTTTCACTTCCCATAGGACCTAATCCCAAGGCCACTTAGGCAGTTGTGTAAGGCCTTAATGCAGTAGAGATAATGCAGTTTTGCTCTGCAGAAGCCTGAATCAGCAGAGAGCCCATGCGTCTATCTCCTTGCTCAGGCATTTATAACGATATCATCTGAGAATAACCCTAAAATGAATTAAGAGAAATTAAACAAAAGGATTTGTTTATTCTGCCTTTTTAGGAACTATTCTTTTCTCTTAGGCACCCGAATGACTTCCCAGATAGATACTTGCCATATCTATCCCTGCCAGTGACCAACACCAGAGGGACAGGAATTTAGGGCTAGAGATTTTCAAGTGCCAAGCACACCTTGATCTTATTGTTACTGAATGCTCTATCTGTCATAGTAGAAACAGTCAGTGCATTGTGCTTTGGAACACCCATGAGTAGGAATTAGGCAATGTTGTCATAGTCAGCACTTAAATTTTAGTGTTTAAATGTTTTTTTCTTCTCCTTACACCCTATTTTCTGTTCCCAAATAAAGTGGAGCTTAGACAATACCAATCCAAGCAATTCTGTAGGAGAGGCTGTTGAACTCCATGCTGAGTACAGAGGTGTTGCCCAGCTCAGAGGCTGGAACCAAGAATCCTTTTTTCAGTCTATCAGTGCTTCAGCGTTTGTAAAAATAGTTTCTCATAAATCTGTTGGATTTTTTGTTAAATACTGATTTTTTCCGATTCCTTTACTTGGAAAAATAATTAAATAAACCTGCAAATATAAACAGAATTTAGTTGGGCAGAAATATTTAGGCAGAAAACACAGTAAAGCAAACGTACTACAAGGTAAGCACAGAAACATGCCGTTAAATACAGGTAAAACTTACTTCATTGATTAGGGTCTGTTGAGCTTAAAGGCCTTGTGGTTCAAAGACCCCACATAGAATCAACACAACTTATATACATGGCAGCTTATGCACTGTGCCTATATATGTAATGCTAGCATGTGTAGGAGGAAAGGAGAGGGGCACATGAATTGATTGTTCATATAACACAGTTCCTGTGTTTGCTATACCATTGTTAAAATCACAAAATCCTGTAATAATGTAAGTTTATCTTAGACTTCTTGGCCATATTTTTTGCATCATTTTCAGACATTTTTGCAGGAGTTACATTGGTGCTATATCCCTCTGCCATCTCATTTTCTTGATGTTGCAGGTAAGGCGTATTAAAAACTACGAAATGCTTTGGGATAAAAAGAACATGTGCATTTAAAATTGTTTATCTATATTAAGTTCATTTTCCACTCCACTCTGAAACAGTGCCTTATGCATACCAGAATTTTAGGAAGGCAATTAAATATACTTAAGTCAGTTCAGGTTTGTTCTCTTGGACAAAGTTGTTTCTCCTGGGCTGGTTGGTAGCTAATAACAGAGTCTGGTTCTCCAGTCTTAGTTTTGGCTCGCTGGATGACCTTGGCAAATCTTTTCTGTGTCTTGTCCTCATTTGTAAGATAAGAATAAGGAGGCAGAGATACCTTGCACAATACTTCGACATCTCTCGATGAAAAATGCTGTGCCATTTCCAAGTTTTTGTTATCATCCAAGTGTGGTCATTAGTATACTGTTTTCTTGAGAACATTAAGCCCTTCTCCAACCTGTTCTTTTTTTCCTCCAGAAAATTTATGTATATACCTTACATCCAGGAACCTTCTAGCACTTTATAAAGATCAGAGGATAACATTATCTCTGTTTTACAGATGTAGCAACAGAGGATCTGTAAAGAGTAAGATCCTTCTTGGAGATTATACATCTTGCTCAGTGGTCCAGTTTCCTGTCTCCCAGCAGCTTTAATCGCTAGACAACTTTGCTACCCTTTGTAAGAGAGAGACGGATGAAAAAGCCATCTGCTGCTTGTGGTTGCTAGGGAGTTGCTTGCTGCCCTCAGGTTAGGCTGATCCACTTTCTCTCACATTTGTACTTCTTTGGACCACTGCTCTGTACTGAGCTAAAGATGAGTTAACTCTTGCTTTTTTCCTCCCCTTCCTGGTAGTATGGCAACTGGACAATTCGAGGTGGGCTGCATGAAGTTAAACATATAACCTCTTAATACATACATGCAGAAAGGGAGAGTAAACGTAGATTTTGTAAAGAGTTGCTCTTCTACTTGCTTGTTTTCTAAAGCTTGCAACATGGATAAGAACGAAAACTGCTTTTAATGAAGAATACCCACACCCAGGACTCTGGCAGAATACTGAGGTTTATATAAATCTGTTCATTATGGCTCTGTGGGGAATTTCCAAATGTATTAGCATTTTTAGGTCCTCTTATCAGCACTTCAAAGATAAAGTGGTGTGAGATGAATGCTTCTCCCTTAGCGCGCCGGGTTTTACATACACTGTGCACCTAAAATAGGTAGGAAAGTCTAAAAGGGGATTTATAAGCAGATGTTAAAAAATGCGGTGAATGATTTTTTGTATCGTTTTTAATTATGGTCTGTCAGATGGCTTCTCATAGGAGCATAATCACAAGCCAGATAATCACTGATGGTTTATTTAAAGAAAAAAAGAAAAGAAGAAAAGGCTGACTGGGTAGTGTTTTCATGAGGTACTGCTGATGGGGGCTCTGTGTGTCTCCATCATGTTTATCTCCCTGCTCACTGTCGTCATGGAAGCTCAGAGCCAACTGGGAGATCCTGCTCTGCACGGGACTGGATTACTGACCCTAATACATGGAAAATGGAATGTATTAAGCGGCAGCCACATTTTCAACCCTAAGGACTTCACAAGGAATTTGAAACAAAAGGCCAGAGCCCTCTGAGGAGATTTTCATCCCAGGGGGGAGACTCATTTTTGAAAAACAAATTAGCATCACCATAGAGAAGCAACTTCCAATGACCAAAAATTAGAATACAAAATGAAAGATTTTTTTATTCTCCTGGGTGCTGCTTTCCATCTTTTTTTGCCTGTCGAAGGAGCGCTCTTGTCTTAGATGTAGCTGAGGTGAGCTAAGCTCTGACCTCAATGCAGTCGGTTGCACTCACTTTGGAAGTGGGAAAAGTAGCGACATCAGAATGTCTTGCCAATCCATGGGTGAAAGATAAAAGAGGCTCATTCTTTTACAGAGGGTTAACAACAGCCGTCTCTTGATTTATATGTATATAAATTCACTAAAGGTCCATGAAAGGAGAAATCTACAGGAGTTAATCTAGCAGGGACAGATAGGGTTGGTTTTTTTCTCCTTTTCCTCCTGGTGGCAAATAAAGTATTTCACAGACCTCTAATAAAAGAGAGTCAGAATTCTGAAAAGAGCTGTGAAAGAAAGCTCAAGAGCAATAAAAGTCTGGCTTGCATGTACTTGCATGTGGAAAACGTGGATGTCATATCCCTCAGAAGACAGCCGGGAGCTGTAGGGAGAGGGCTAAAAGGTTTGCATTTGGAAATGTAAAGGATGGACTTGCCAGAGGTAAGGCACGGACAGCCTCCACATGTCTCCTTAACTCCGGTTTGCTGCCTTGTCCCACAGATTTGTGTTGCAGCAACTGGGCGTGGAGTTGCGTGGTGGGGTTAATGGCAGATGTGTGTCTGTGTGTGAGAGATGGAGGGCAGGGGGCAAGCCTGGGAGGCTTGTTTTGCCATTTTGTCCCCCTGGGGCAACAGCAGAATAGCTCCTGCCAGGGAAGTCTGTGTGCTGAATTAATGCAAAATGTGTTTCACCTATCCTTTCCTATGATAGATGCTGTCCTTTGAGTTCAGCGTACATCTTTTGAACTCCTCTAAGGAGTCATTTTAGCCTCGTTGCAAATAGTGGCAGATTTGTAAGATAACAAGCTTATACTGATGAGTGTTTTCTCCTTAAGCCTGGCTATCCAAACGTAATAATACTCTGCAGATTTTTCCCTGAAGGGTGCCTGTGTAGCCTGTCACTTTGGAGGATATGCTCTAAGACTGAAACAACACTTCATTATGAAGAATAAGCAGATTTTAATGATCGCTGTTGTCGTATGAGATTTTGCAAGTGAGGCATGCATTTTTGTTGCAACCAAACCAAGAGCAAACCCAGCAGTGCTGTCACTGCTTTTTGACTTTTTGCTGTAGAAAAATACTAAAAATATCTACAGCTATGTGTTTTTACCTGCAAAACACTTTTTTGAGTACTAATTATTTAATATTTATAAATACATACTCAAAGCCAAGCTTGTTCCAATGCCTCTCCTCACCTCTCTGATTGTTTCTGAGTTTCTGTCATTCCAAAGTAATTCATGCAGTGCTCTGTGTTGATTTGTTTTTGATGGTATAGTACCTGATAAAATTGTAATATAGGAATGAAATAGGTAACTACCTTATTTGTTTTAAAGGATTATATGCTACACCATCCTTCAGTATATTTGTGTAAAAGTCTACACGTGGGCATGTGTCTCTTTGTACAATTAACAGTACTAACACAGCAGTTTCACCACCAAAAGCTCTGGGTTTGGACACTCTGTAGAACATAATAGGAATCTTTTATTGTAAAGGTGGTGGCAAAATATCCTTTTTCTGCTCTGTACACTGAACACTTAAAGGTCGCACTTGTCGAGAACAGCAGCTTTATTTTTGCCACACAAGTGAAGTGTTTTGTCCTGGTTTATGCATTTTACTCTGAGGAGTGAGTTGTAGCGCTTGTAATGCGACTTGGCATTGTTTCAATTCGGTAAGCATTGGGTGACATACACTACAGCCACCAGGAGCTCAGGCAGAGAGGAGCAAAACACCCTGGCGTGATTTTGATAAAGAAAGATGCTGAATCACTGTCTGCCCTGAAGAACTCTCCTCCAGCAACACAGTAAGATTAAATGACAGTAACTTCTCAACTGTTCACTTTTTTTTTTTTTAGTGTCTACTAGCATAAGCACACAGTAATGGTGGAAAGTGGGATAGCCACAACACTGCACAGGGTGAGATAATGGTAAATCCTGATAGGAGAGAGAATGAAACGGAGATCTTTTCTCCAGTGCCAAAGCTGTAAGGGAACGTGGGGGAAAAAAATGAAACAAAAAACCCAACAAAAACCAACACTGTGATTAATATGGCAAAAAAGCAGAGATGCTGGCATTCCAGTATGTGAATCAGGAGAAGGCAGTGGTGACAAATGGACACACGACAGCCCCCCAGACATTTGCAGCTGATTAGAAGCACCACAGACAAGCAGCTGTCATGCCAATGAAATATTATGGAATTGAAATGAACTTACAGCTGGTTGGGGTGCCACCCCTTGTACTTCCCTTTTATCACTGCTGCTCCAGGCCCCTACTCTTTACCTAGTCAATGAGTCTCTCTATCTCCCTGCATGCATCCCATTTAATTAGGTTCGCTTTAAATCAAAATGGGGCTCAGTTTCTTCAAGCCTGTGTTTTATAAGGTAGTGAGATATGGAGCAGACTTAAACTGTACTTCCCCAAGCACAGCTGAGATTGGGTAGGTTATCACTGGTACAAGCGAGATGCTGATTAGCTAATAGCTACAAAAGTTTGGAGATTGCTAGCTTTCAAAACACTCTGGTATCTCTCTGCTTTCTGCTCTTCATTTGTCTCACCCTTCTTTTCAATGGTCTTTTTCCTCTAGTCCTGTACAGAAAGCTTGTTAATATTTTGTTCAGCTACCAGCTAACAGAATGAGGTTGCAAATAAGGGAAATACTTCTCCTGAAGTATCTGTATCCTTAAAAATATATACCTATATACTTAAAACGCCGAGCCTTGGTGTAACACGTGTAAAATATATTTGCAGATCATTTAGCTCAAGCCATGGTGTGAAAGGTAATTTTAGTTGACTGCTGGGAAATAGGAAGTGTAGCCTCTCATTTTCTGCCTTCAGTCCTGAGCTATTCCTGGAATCAGCAACTTTTTTTTTTTTTTTCTTTTTGGTCTCTATTATTTTCCATTATTCTTTAGATTTAGCTGCTTCTAAATCCAAAGGAATAGTCTGGATTTAAAATATTGCCTCCAGGAGCAGACAGCCTGTTTTCCTGTAGGATGGATGTTTTGCTCTTGAGTCTATTAATTATGGCCTTTTCTTTCAACGGGAATAATTGTGTTATTAATAGTCTTTTCATGAACAGAAGAAAGGGCTCTTTGGAAGGAGAATGCTGGTGCTTCACAAAAGGTTTCTGATAGCCTTAAGGTGGATTTATCTGGTGGAGCCCTGGCTAACCTTCATATTAAACAGAAAGAAGCAGTTTAGGGAATTTGGGGATGTGAAGCAAATTAGAAAATAAATTAAAAGCATTATGGCTCAATAGTATAAATTAATGCAGCTGCCGTAAGCTTCATCCTGAGAGAGTTGTCAATATCTGCAAAGCTCCTGCTATGGGAAAGAAAATTAATGTGTACTTTAACATTTGTGTTTTGCCCCACAAGAAGCAATTTGAAAGAGTCCCCTGTAGCTTTGATGGCTTTCCTTATCGTAACTCCTTCCACACCAGTGCCCTGGGTGTCCTCTGGGGACTGCAAAGTGAAGCGGCTAACAGCCCATCCCACGCAAAGCATGTTGTGAATAAAAGCTGTGCAGAACAGATGCTGATGACAACGCTGATGTCCAGGCTTCCCTCTGGACTCCCGGCTGTGCAGGTTGTGGTGGGCTTGATCCAGCAATTTCTCTGTCTTGTAGATGAATAGTTTTGGGATAGAGGCATCAGCTGAGTCTGTGTCCACAGAAGAAAAATCCCTTCTGTTCTGCTATGGTTTTGTTAGTATTGGTGGGAGAAGAGCGCTAACCTCCCTCCCTCCCCCTCCCGTATCCTGGCCCTGTGTGGTGCCATACCTTCTGCAGCAGCTCTTTGTGTCTGCTCTTGTCAACGGAGATTTTAGTATTGTCTCTTTCCTCCCTGACACCTGAGTGGAGGCTCTACCAAGAGATCAGAGAGGGCAGTGGCATGTCTTTTATTACTTATGGAACAGAGAGAGGAGTGCTGCTCATCTTAAACCAACACGAGACAAACCTCCCAAAGCAGAAAAGAGTAAGATAGCAAGAACTCTGTCTTCAGCATGGATGGAGTCATTCAGAGTGGTTACATGAGAATTGAGGATAATAGAAAGAACTTGTTAATTTGCTGATTAAAAAGAAGATTCTGTATGGCATTTGTGTTCTCTGGTACTCTTAATATAAACGAGAATTGAAAACTGTTGTTGCTGTTGTTGTATTTATATTCTAGTTGCACTGGGCACTCTTAGTCCGATCTGGTCCATGTTGTTCTGAGAACTGTGCAAACACATAGTAACTGAGAAATTATGTTCCAGGGAGTTTGTGATCTTGATCAAAATAACATGTTTCAAAGCATATGAAAGGATGGAAAGTGGTGAGAGCAACCATGATACTGCCTTTGGCTGGCTAGGTAAAAATCAGTCCCTACAAGGTAAGCAGGAGATGGTGTCTGGCCACAGTTAACTGTTAACCTCTAAGAGAAATAGATTTTAGAGCGGAACCTTTTCACCTGGTCCTGATACAGTGTTCCTGGGGTTAGATGTGTCAGAGAGAGAGTTTGAGGTGCCAGAGGACAAATGGCTATTTGAGGTTGCCAGTATTGGTATGTTGGAGGACACTTGAGTGAGACAAGTAGTGGAAACATAGACTGTCCAAACACTTAGTGCAGGGGACAAGGAAGGTGTCCTTGAATGAGAGCCAATGGAGAGACTTCAACAATAACAGTGGTGTGTCAGGGCTTTATGATGGTCCTCGTGGAGACGAGCTGGGTGTTATGAAAATGGCAAGTATGCATGCCGGGTGCATCCTCCTCCTCCATGAGGAGGAGGAGGATGCGATCAGTGGCAGAATATGGCAGCAGAAGGTCTGGAGAAAATTTGTTAAGTTTAACTCGTTTGCTGCTATCTGTGAGGAGATATCATAGAGACCTCATTCCGCAGCTGTAGATGAGATAGGAGATACTTTTCTAAATTTTAGCTTGCTGGCTTTTTTTAGGAGGTTTTGTGTCTCTCAATTTTTAATAAAAAGAACTATTGCTGCCTTTAATACATGCTACTACTCTTTAAACATTAATTCTAATCCTGACACTGTGAAATAGATTATAGCATGCTTCTGGCAGAACATGACTTGCCTCCAGAGCAAACAAGGAAACTCATAATTTTGAAAATCTGACCTTTGCTTAATTTCTTGTTACTTGTTCTCACTATGTGTTTCTCCTGTAGTCTTCTCTTTATTTAAACCATGAGAGAGTAAGAATGTTAGCTGTGTCTTCCTGCCTTCCTTAAAGTACTCAGTGAGCTTTGGATGCCTTGTAATTGTCTGTGTAAGGAGAAGGGTTGGGCAAGGAAGATGAGGAATTGCATATATGTGGAGAAGGACGTAACAGAGTATCTGGGCCAAAGTTGGAGTGAAAAATTGTTAGCAAATGGAAGCTCACTTAGGCATAACTCTGCATCTGATATGTAGCCTAAACTTCTTGCAGACTCTGCTACAAAACTAGAAAAATACTGTCTGGGCAATTTGTTTGAGCTCTGAACATTACAAATGGAGTAAGGAGGCCTAAGATGTGACAGCAAGTGCTAATATCTTTATTCTGCTGCACCTGAGACCCTGACATTCCCCTTATAGTGCTGCTGAAAATGCAGGTCAATTAATAGGAGCAGAGTTCTCATTTTTGATCCTGTACTTAATTCCCTGAAGCTATTATTGCCTTGAGGGAGTGGGGGAAAAGTGGAGAAGATAATTAGACTTGACCTTGTGCTATGGACTTGTGCAAACTGTTGGATTAGCAATGAACACTGTCAAAGCTTGGTTAGAAAGTGTGTGTGTGGGGGGGACATGACACGTTGTAAAGCATGTTGCTGAATATGCAAAAGATAAAAATTGAAATGGGAAGGACAAGAGAGAAGCTGAAAACAAATACTGAGGCCAACTCTGTAAGTGTGATGCTGTCAGGAGTTAATGTCTTTCTTTTTTTGTTGTCAGAACATCAGTGATAATCAGACAAAATGATACTTACTGCAGAGAAACAATTAAGTTGGGCCTTCATGGCCTAAATGATTAAAAAAAAAAAAAAAAGGAAAAACTAGGAATTACAGTAAGGCAACATGTTATAACAGAACTTGTGGTGGCTAAGGAGCAGCTGTACATCAAATAGATGGAGCAGAGCAACTGATTCTGATCAGCTTGGCTTTTTCTTTCCCATTTCTCACTGCACATTCTCTCACATTATCCTACTATTAGCATTACCGGCTTCCATTTTGGTGTGGATTACAATGGCTTGAATAAGTCTTTTTTTGGAAACAATCTGGCCTTAGACATCAAAGAACAGCTGTAGATAGAGCTGGCTTTTAATGTAGCTAAAGTTCACGTCTCTGTGTAAAATAAAATGGAGCAGTGCCCACATTGATGCTGGCATGGTGACACTGAGCCTTGGGGAATTCAATTTCTCATTTTTGGTTTCTTTGCCTTCAGCCACACCCCCCATTAGGGATTCTGGGCCAAATCCTGTTCACCTTGGTCATGGGAAAATAGTTTTTGATATCAGTAGGATTCTTCGCTTGCATCTTTAGACCATGCAGCCGGTGTCCTAAATGTAGGCATAGTTAAGCTAGTAGGGGTGAAAGGAGAAGAAGGTGATATGAAACCCAATATAATTAGAAATTTTGCAAAGTTTTTTTTTTGTTTGTCTGAGTCTTTGTGGCAGTGGAAGTCCAAAGTCAAAAGCAGTTCAGCAAAATTAAACACCAGAAAACACTTCAAAGGGTGAAACTGTAGGGCTGGATTCTGCTCTTGTTTCTAGCAGTGTAAATCTACAGTGATGTGGACATCTTCCAGAGTTACGTAGCTATCACAAACAACTATGCCCAACCTAGGAAATGGAATTGATCATTGTTTTCAAGACCAGGCTGAGTGCAGGAGGGAGAATTTGAAAACTTGACAAGATTTATGAAAATGTATTAATTTTCTGAATTCCTAGGACTTAGCAGTAGCATTACAGCTCAGCTGGAGCTGTAACGTGAAGTCAGAAAATTTCAAAGACAGCATTAACAGGCAGACTGCTTCCAAGAACGGGCATGTCGTTGTTGCATTCCCTGTGCGTGGGTCCACAGAAAGGAGAGCAGTGCCACGAGCCTTTTGTTTCCTTTCCTTCCTGCCCCTGGGGCTTCGGCACCGTGGACAATGCTGTTGTGGCTCAGCCCCACTGTGCAGAGGAGGAAAGCAGTGAATAAAAAGATTTGTCATCTTCATACCCTCTTCTGGCTTTTGAGGATCCGAATAGAAGCTGGGAATGACTTGGCTTGCTGATCATCCCTTTCTACTTCAGTTCCTGTAAGTAAAAGTACCTGTGGCCCCTGTGCACTGTGAGGCAAACAGAACTGTATTTGTGTTACTGCTTTAGTAATGGGCTGCACTGTCAAAACAGAGCAAATGGAGAGTGAGCAATGAGAGAGGAAACTAATCCCCTGTTTATACCAAATCATCTTCCATAGCCCTTTCTGAGAGGAACAAAAAGAAAGTGAAGGCAAGGGAAGAGGGTGCTGCAAAAACGTGTTTCAATTACTTTATGATGAAGTAACTGTAAATGTTCCTCTTTAAAATTTGCTAAGCTTCGTTGATTTAACATTGCACTCAACGTGAGACTTTTCCTCCTGAGCAGCTAGGTTACATTACACCCGACCTCTTTCCTGCTCTTTCTTTTATTTTTCAAAAGTGACTTTTTAATAATGATTTGCAAAACAAAGTGAGATTCGCTTTTATAAGTAAGTGCTCTCTCTACTTTCCTGTATTCTTTGGCCATTGAAGTAATTGCTTGTAGGAGACAAATGTGTTAATGTAATGAAAAAAAATCCCTGTAAGTATAGTGTATCCAAACTCATGTCCTTATCCTGAGCAGATTTATTTTTAAGATAAAGTGCCCTTGCATAGTCTCACATTTAACAAAATGCCATGACCTGTAAATAATCCGGTGAACATTAAATGAAATATGTATTGGGCTGGACAAGTTTTCTAATATTTTGTACTTCCTCCATAGAGTCTCTGAAAGTTAATCCAAACTCTACTTCCCATGGACTGCCAAGGTAAAATGGAAAAAAACCAAGAAAAAAAATCACCAGCAAACTGCAGGGTAAAAGATTATTGCAGGAGGGAATGAAATGCTAAAAGAGGAGGTTAAAATCACTGCCTAGCTACACTGTAGGTTTATATTTGTGTTATCTAATGAAGGCACAATGAGAGGAGTACATATGATGTATGTAAGTGTAAATTTTATGAATATCATCCTACATCTAAGGAGGTAACAGTGCTTTAGATACATTAAAGATTATATACAAGATGTATTTTGGTATTATAAGTAACGCATAGGTGAATTATCTGAATTGCAGGAAGGTTAAATGATGTGCCATGGCTACTGGGCCAGTCGCGGAGCTGGGATTAACTTTCAGTAACCTCAGAGCCAGGGACTGTGGTGTCCGGCTATGCCGATAGCAGAGCTGGGAACACAGGGTCCCTACATGCAGCGTTCATCAGGATAAAATTACAGATCACATACAATGTTCTGGTCAATTAAGGTAGAAAACAACCTTCTGATTGCTGGACATTTTTTCACTCTTTTCTGCTTCAGTTGTTCTGGCATGCATCTGGAGTGTGGGTTGCCTGAAGGGGGGACTTTCTCTGGCCTCCTGACTGGGAGTGACACCGGTGCTGTGACATTTCTCTGCATGTCTATGGCCCTGTGGTTAGGCAGCAGTCACCAAATGGTATTAAAGGGGTATTCGTGAGCTAACTTGATGCCTAGGAGCTAGATTTCACACTTATCTGCCTCTTTCAAAAAGAAACAGGCTCTGATTCTGAATTACCTTCTGGAGGCTTCATTTCTCTTCTGGAGACTTTAGCATCTGTGGATGTGCTCAAAGTTGACTTGCCTCCCCAGGCCGTAATTTGCTTTGTGAATGTCTCCCCAGCAGTCTTGCTTCTGAAGGTGAGGGAAGGATAGGTACCCGCTCTAGCTATTCCAGGTTCTTCTGCTGTTATTTAATGGATGACTTTCCAGGTTTGGGCTTTCTGGGAACTGAGTCTCATTTTTCCTTGCACCATAGTTCTTCAGAGGACTCAAACACACCATAGGTATTGTTGCTTAACCAGTTACTGTAAATCAGCTGAGCCATGGTGACTTTCTGTGAGTACTTGATCATAGGTCTCAGCCCTTAAGTGTGCTCTAATTACTTCACAGAGATCTCCAGGCAGATCTCTGATTTGACTGACTGCACTAGCTTGCTATATGCTCTGTTTTTCAATGGTGTATTAGTACTCCAAAGTCAGAAATATGCTTGAAGTTTTAAATTGCTTGCTAGTCCTGGAGAAAGCTTGTTTTTTATTCGCCTTAAGATTCAGTTTACTGTCCTTTTTTTTTTTTTTTTTTTTTTTTTTTTTTTTTTTTTTTTTTTTTTTTTTTAAATCAGAATGTATATTACTTGATAATTTGATCAACACTGCTGCAACAAAGGCCAGCCAGTGCCTCATTGCCTGTTGTGCCCTCTGGTTTGAATAGTAACAGCACATTTTCATGCTGAGTTTAGATGAATTGGCTCCTGCCTGTGTGTGCTGGGTAATGTCCTTTCATATTCTTGGCATTGGTAATGAATAGGATTTTGAACACAGCTTGCAGATGTTAAGGCTTATGGTAGGAAAAACCCTCACAAAAACTTTAAGCTTCTAATATGTGCCTAAAAGCCAAAGAGGGTATCAAAATTATGGTACTAATTCAGTTGCTATTGGTTGCTTGCTAGATCTCTAATTGCCTGTATGAGCACTTAAATGCGTTTGGTGATAGGAGACTTAATTTTATAGTTCCCAGATATTTTTTTTCCCCTGTCCTTTTGTCCGTACATAAGAGAACTTTGTCAATCTGCTTGCTTTTAGACTTGCATTCATCTTTTAAATCCCAAATATCTTCTTGAACATTAGTGGTGTTCTTGCATCTTAATTAAGCTCAGTTTGCCCTGTTCTTTTACTCCCTTAAGTAATAAAATACCTGTTACTGATACCATGGTTTACTATAGGAAATCCTAAAAAAAAATTCCAAACAGCCCAAACCAAAGACCTGAAAAAAACCTCAAGACTAAAATGTCCCCACTACTAAAATGTCTATTGCCTGAAGATAGTCAGAGTATTTGCCAGTTGTGATTTATTGTTTGTAAAACCAGAAACTGAAAGAATCCTTGCAGTGTCAAAACTGTCAACTTCTTATTTTAACAGGGTGTATTTCTGAGTAGTAACACAAATAAAAAACAACTAACAAATAACAAATCTTCTTTTTTGAGGAATTACTGCAATTTGCAGATCCTATTTGATTTTACAGCAGAGAGTAATGCTATTGAAAAGCTGGATTTAACACAGACAGTTAAGAGGGATTCTGTGTGTTTGGGTTTTTTAGCTCCCCCCCCCCCAAGAGAGATGTTTATTTCATCTGTGGATTTAATCCTGCCTTCAAAGAGAACTGGAGGATAAAGTGAATGCCAGAGCAGCACTGCGGGTTTCTACTGTACTTTTGCTCTTTGTTGCTACAGTGCTAAACAAGTTTCTGTTAATGTGGTGGTGCAGGTGAAAATGCTGGGACTTCATTAACAGTCCTGCTGATGAAGTGTGAACCAGAATAAAATCCAGTTCCTCCTCTGTTCGCTGAGTTAGATTTGCAGGACTAGCAGAAGCAGAAAGCAGCGTGCCCTGCTCGTGTTATTCCACTGAACAGATTTCACTCAGACTCTACATGGGCAGTAGAGTAAAAGAAAAGTAGCAATAAAAATGTGAAATCTTTATGCAGTCACATTCCTGAGTAAAACCAAACATCTGAGACCTTCAAAGTGAGGCTTCACAGCCCAATTACAATGGGTCATCTGTGCTGTAGCCAAAATATACTGAGAAAAATAACTCGAGAATGACACATTAACAAGGAAAAGGTAAGGAAATGAACACATCGTTTTACCTTGTAGCCTGTGTAATTTAGCACAGTGTCAGAGAATGGGATCAGACTCTGACATGGGCACATGTGGTTGTACTGGTGCCTGGTTTGCTGCCTCCTTAACTCCAGCATGCATAAGATGGATGGTCTTGTGGCCAAAGACCTCGTTTAGATCTTACAAGTAAATCTGAATGAATAATAACGATTTTTCCAATTTCCTGGCTAAAATGAATTAAAAAAATTGGAGACCAAATAAAATGTTTTAAACCAGGTTAAAGCCATTGATTTTTTTTCCTGCCCATTGG
Organism: Burhinus oedicnemus; assembly: GCA_008921705.1. Lineage (NCBI taxonomy): Eukaryota > Metazoa > Chordata > Aves > Charadriiformes > Burhinidae > Burhinus > Burhinus oedicnemus. The sequence continues at coordinate 81,480 of VFFE01007634.1, read as the reverse complement.
TCCCTACTCTCATGTAAATTCAGTGATGTGTGAGTACTGTTGCAGTGGGATGCTATGGAAAGACAGACAGTGACAAGAGAGTCCCATCTGATTAAAAAGTACCCAGCTCATTGAAGAATTACAGTAGATGCTAAAGAAAAACCTGGTTTCGTTCTGCCTTCCATAATCTCTCTGGTAAACAGTGTTTTACATAAAACAATTTAACTCATGTTAAAAAGAGTGCCTCAACATGTTTTTTAAGAGAGATGAACAAATAAAACCCTTTTCAACAACGGGAAGTGCATCTAACACTTCACTGTTCTTAAGTATCACAACACACAAGAAAATGCAAACCAAGAAAATCGGAGTCAGATGAAGGTGGTAACAACAGTAGTTCTTTAAAAGCTGGTGTTTCTTGTCTCTTGGTGATGCAATCAATATATTCTCTAAAAGCTTTAAGGCAGTAAGAGTTTCTTTAAGCAGTGGCGTAGCTTTGAAATTCCCTTTCATACCTGGGTAGAGCAACATTAAATCAAGAGACAGCATCATCAGACTTGCTTTGACTGATGTGAAAGAAAAGGGGTGGTTGTCTGTGCTCAGTCCTTTTTTACTCCAAGAGAGCTTGCTAGCTGCAAATCATTTGAGAAAAAAATCAGATTCTGCATCCATATTACCTTCCTAGAGAGATCTTTGCAGATCTAACCAGCCCTTTCCCTTTTTCCCTAGGAGTCACCAAAATCTTTACTGTTTTTCAGTCAATCGTATATACTGGAGGCTTTGCTTATTTCCCAGGGCAGACTTCAGATGATGCATGAAACTTAGGTCCTGAACACTGGTGGTAATTAAAGATCCATGGTATGTATGTTCTAGGTTGTTAACTTAAGTATCTGGGCAAAATTCCAGCTTGGGTAATTATGTGCTGTCTGGCTGACTTCTGTCAGCAGCTTCCGCTGGGTGAGGTGTTGTATTCAAGTCTTCTCCTACGTGAATGTGTAATATAAGTTGCTCAGTCTCCTGCGCCTGTGACTCTGGGAGCTGATTGCTGATTTACCCTTTGAATCACTAATGACATGTCTATTTTGTCGCCTCATAGAAAGTCCAGTTCTGAGACAACACATCCTCAACGCTTAACAAAAATCAAGTGCTTTTGGTAATTCTTGTTGAATTAAGCATGTGAAATCACCAGTTTTTTTGGGAAAATTTAAACTTTCAGCAGAAATTCAACAATTTCTGGATAGATTTTGTTCAATGGTAAATTTCAATGCATTTACCAAGAAAAAAAAAGACTCCCTTTTTGACAAAATACCCCCTCCTCCCCCCGCAATAATGCTGAATTTGCCTGAGAATGCATGTATCTCTCTGTCAGAGAAGAATCAGGGAGAACTGCAGTTCATGCTAAGTCTTTATTGGAAATGAGTCAATTAGTAGGAGAGAATTCTTGTTGCTATTATCTTAATGTATTCATATATTTATAAATATTGACATCCAGTTCCACTGTGTTGCCTGAGTGTTAGTTGAAAGCTTTTGAATATTTAAATCATTAATACTGTAACAGATTCTAGTTTGAGTAAAATAGTGCTACTTTTTATTCCACCAAATGCTTTTTGAGAACTGTTATTTTGTCATGTGCGTGCTCTGCTATGTGTTACTGCTAAGTACCAAATTCCTGAAGACACTGGAGACGTAGTTCTAACAACATCTTAAGCTGCTCAGTTAGAACAGAGGACTAAATATAGCTCTGGTCATTTTTATTTTAAAATCGAGTTTTATAGTAAGAAGACTCTCCAGTAATGTATCCCGAGGGACTACCATGATGAAGTCAATATAGCAGAGATTTTATGTTTTACAACATCACCTGCGGCAAACTGTGTTGTCACCAAAAGCATGCTGCCATTGTGGAAATAACGTCCTCAGGCATAATTTCTGTGGTTTCTTGAATAACAGGAGTGGAACTTCAGAATGAAAATTTCCCAAAACATAGGATAGATATTAATGGGATTAGATATATGTATATCATGCCTAGAGATAGGGTACCTAGAGACAGCTTCGCTATCTGTAATCTGGTGCTGGTACTGTTGATTGCTTACACAGACTTTGCTTTCTGGTGTTGGGAAGAATTGCAGCACTTAATGTCATGGATTATGAGATGCCAAATAAGCAGATTTTCCCCCCTTTTTCAGCTGCATTTTTTCCTGTTAAAGAGGAAAAAAAAAAAGAGGAGAGGATACAGTATGTCATCAGATCTGATTAGGAAACCTCTGTGCTATCAAGGTGGGACTAGCAACAGTTCAGGATCCTTTACTGCTAACAAGAACATGAAAATTTCATTAGATACTAGTAAAAACTTTTTCACCATGAAAACTTTTGGTGGTTAAACATTAGAACAGGTGCCCAGGCAAGCTTTGTGATCCCCACCCTTGGAGATACCCAGAGTTTGACGGGATACAGCCTGAGCAGCCTGCTCTAACTTGGAAGTTGACCCTGCTTTCAGCAGGGCACTGGAGTTGATGACCTCCAGAGATCCTTTCCCTTTATTCCATGATTCTAAATACACATCCGGAGGTTTGGAGATTAATTTATCACTTATTATTCCACTAACTTCACTCAATTCTATCTAAAAGATCTGTCCGCATGCTATTACAGCAGGTGGAGATGTTAATTTTGACTTGTTAGAATTAGTACAAGTTCTGAGTTTCTGTAGTCCTGTTCCAGTGCCCGTTAAATCAGACCTTTTATGACTCTAATTCATTTCTCTAATTTCTCTAATCCATTTATACATGTGACATCTATAACAGTGTGTGGGAGGCAGTTCCACAGTATCACTGTATGAAAAAACCCCACTATTCTGTAGTCTAAGAGTTCATCTACTTTTTTATTTGCATTCCTTCCCATTGCCTTCCCTCTGTGGTTTGATACAAGTTTGTCAGACTGTTTATGTGAAGCAGAAAGAGTAAAAAACCCCATCTTGAATAAAAGAGCTTAGTACGTAACACTGGATTGGGAACTGTCAACCATGACAGAAGATGAAAGTGTTGAAATTTAAATAAGCATCCTGGGCAGTGTATTTCTACCTCATTTTCAATGCTAATATGCCTTGGTTGTGATAATAAGACATTCTGTGTGCAGAAGTTACAGCCTCTTCGAAGAGTAGGACTGGTGCGCAATGGATTATTTCTCAAAACTTGCTGACTAGCAGCAAGCTGTCGGCTGGTTTAAGAGGGTCCTTCTGCCCCAGCTGAAGAGCTTGCCTGGCGGTCTCATCGCTCCTGAGAGAAGCCAGATTTGAGCCAGTGACCCGGAGGTGAAAAGCCCTGTATCCCATTAGCTGTTCTCTGGAGGATGTTCACTCTTTCCGATTTTAACTGTTTAAGGATTGCTGCATTTTCTCTGATGGCTGCATTTGGCAGAAGTGAACCGTTGATAAGAACTGAGATCAGACCCATTCCCCTGAGGTATCCTCCCTCACTCTCTCCGCTTGTAGCTCGACAGTTTGGATAGTAAAGAAATCAGTTATTTACTAACATTTTACAGTAGTTGAGCAGAAAAATGTCACAACATCTCTCTAATATAGTCTTTAGCTCCAGTTCTTGCAAGACACTGCTTTGAAATGGCTGGAAATATGCATGACTGCAGCAAGCGGAAGCATTGTAGCCAACAGCTTTGCAATCAAGTCGAGATGGCTATATATGAATATTTCCTAATATTTGCACCTCTTGTATTTTGAGAGCATTTTTTTTTTTGCTTCTTGTAGACTGGATGCTTCTTGTAGGTTTTACTTGCACGAGGAAGAAAATTTGGCTGTTTGGGTCTATCCTTTGTGGTGCTCACAGTTTTACAATGGCAGGTGCTGCTGAGGTTTGTTAGTGCAGAGCTGAGTGCGACTAACTTCTGAACTGGCTGTAACAGCTAGAAATCTGATCAGTTTAAAAAAGGGGAGTAATTCTCTTTATCTTAGTATTTTCTGCTCTGAGATAATGCTTATGGTTCCAGTGCGTTGCTAAAGGCATCCCAGCAGGTGCCTTTCAAACCAAACTTGTAGGCAGTACCAACAGCAAGCTGGCACATGGAAGCACAGGTCTCATCAGAGTGCATCTTCTTGGACCTCTCGGGAGCTGGAGCCTGCTCTAACTTGCCTGCAAGACAGTTTGCAGGTGGGAACGGGGTGCATTGTGTTTGTGGGCACTTCACAGACTGCCATTTAGAGCCAATGACATGACCTCCCTGGGAGATGGGAGACTGTGGCATCTCTGAGTCTATGCAAGAGATGATTTGTTTCAACAAAAATAATGTTAGCTATAATAAGCAAATAGTGGACCTTCCCATGAGCCTAATTATTTTTCCCCAGAGGATATATAGTATAGGAAATTACTTTTATTCCAGACATTTCTGCCTTGAATGATAAGTGAGAATGGGTAATTCTACTTGAAAGAGCATAAGATAAAAAATGAACAGCAATATTGATATGTTTTCTTTTTAACGAACCACCTGAATTAATTCTGTTCAGGTGCTCCCAACTATGGCCATATTCAGCAGCCTGTTAGAAGGAAACTGAGCAAGACATCTCTTGCTATGTATGGAGAATCGATTTGAGCCGATAGCCGGGAATGTGGGAGTCTGCCACTACAGCTGTGATGCCACCAGTGGAGCCGGATGGCATTCCTTGTGGAGCCTGACAGGATGCCTCGGTACAGTGCAGTTCTGCCAGCTGTCTCTCTTCCATGGAGTGTAGCACAGTCCATTTAGATTCAATTTTGGTTTTGTTCTTTGATGAGTGTTTAATAACCATTTCCAAATCTCTGCACAGTTGGAAAGTGACATTGTCAAGAACGGTGCAGCCAGCTGAAATTATGTGGTAATGCTTGTTGTAACAGCACTGGGAAGAAGTAAAGCGGAAAAGTTTTATTTCCTTCAGGGCAGAGTTGGCTAAATGGAATTGAAATATCCTGGGATAAAATAATTACCCTCTTCGTTTTGGCTCACTTTGCATCGTGCGAGAAACGGGATGGCATTTTTGGCTAGGAATAAAAAGTCATATGTTCTCATCCTAGCCTTGATATCAGCTTGCTACACGATATCTGAAAAGTCACATGGACAAAATTTTGAGTTTACTTGTTCTACAACCAGGTGCTTATATAAGCCACCTAGTTTCTTAAGGTAAACCCACAACTCTGCTTTTCTTTCTGGATGCCCAGCGTTCCCAGCACTTGCTATTTGGGTAATTAACTGTATATTGATACAGGCATTGGGGACTGAACGTTTCAGCTTTATTTTTGCTGTAGGAATTCTCTGGGTTGCAAGGAAAATTAGTGGAACCTAGAGGCATGCAGCATCTTCGAAATAATTTATTTTATTTCTTAGTTTCTTCCTGGTTAAATTGGAGGCAATAATTCGTATCTCATTGTGTTGTTTTGAGGCTTTTAATCAATTAGAGTTGGGTACTGTGAGAAACTGAACATCATCGGCTCTGATAGATATTAATAGATGAGCATGCAGAGCACCTGGTGCAAGAAAGGATCTTAATATTTGCAGTTGCTTTGAGATCTTTGCTTTGAGATGCTATTCAAGTGCTAAGGCTTTTTAAGCTCTATCTTAATGCTAGCAACCCACTGCACTGTCAGTGGGGACTAGCTGTTTGTGGCAATGTTCTTTTATTCATGATATGGTTTACTGCTTTTTCTCTGATCTTTTCCACTGTCTGCTTCATATAAATGTTTTGATGAACTCTGTGAGTGCTCTAAAGCCTCCCTTCTTGCAACTCTTCAGTATCCTTTTCTCTGTTTTCTTTTTCTGATACTCCACCTTTTTGCCGTGCTTCTTCAGTGCAGCAAAACAGCAGGCACAGCAATCTCTGTCCTTCAGAGAAAAAGGATTACAGGGGTTAGGTATCGTAAAAGTATACATCGAATTAATAATTCCCGTTAGAAAATCAGTTTGTTGACTAAGGGAAAGTAGCTGGGGAGGAAGGGAAGAGAAGAAAAAGGCTTACTTAAAATTGTTGTTCTCTGTTGAATCCTTGTTAGTGTGAACAGCTGATACCTGTGGAAACTCTCTAACCTCCTTGCCTTAACCATGAACCTCCTCTTCATTGCTTGAGCTCCCTTTTTGCTAATAGAGGGGTTAACTCAGTAGATGGCAGTCTCTTTCCTCCGAGTCAGCGCAGAGAGGCAGTGAGCTGGAGCTGCAAGGCGGTTCTGCAGATGCCCTCTTTTGGAGAAGATACAAAGCCCATACCCTGGTGAATTGAGGTCAGTCAGGACTGCTGCACAAAATTCATGGAACTAGGTGTGTTCCACCCCAGTAGGCTATAGCTCTCATAATTACATCTCATCTTTCCAAGTTAACAGTTGCTATTTTTATTATACCATAAAGTTTGGAAACAATACAGACATGAGATCCAAGCTTTGTCTCACTAAAGGTAGCTTCACATGACTGTTGAGCAGTGGAGCTGCTCTTCGTTCACATATGGAAGTGGAAGGGGGGTCGATCCCAACATGTTGTCTTTAGCAAGGTGTTTGTCCAAAAATATGAGAAAAGGCTTGTGAAAGTAAATAATATGGGTAAAACTGTAATGACAAATGACACGTGAGGAGGTGTGCTGCTCCTGAGTGCAGCTTCTCACACAGACAGATGTCCTTATGGAATAGAAGCTCTTTTTTTATTTCATTCGTATTGTGATAGTTGCAGCAAAACCCTGCACTTTGTTTAGTATAACACCAAAAATAATTTACTTTGTATTTTTTTACCAATATTTAATTTAATGGTTAATATTTTATTAAAATATTTTGGGAAGAAATGAAATTTGCTATGCATTGCTAGATTTCTTGTTGAAATATTGAAAACTTTCAGTCCTAAATTAATGAATTAGACTTAAAAAGTCGTTCACGAGACTTAAAAAGAATCCAGAATGTATTCTGAAGCTGGGCGTTTTTGGCTTCTGAGTGAGGTTCTGCATGGTTTGACTTACTCCAGGAGAAACCAGGAGTGCTTTTAAACACTGCTTTGGGTTGTCTGCATGTTAGCTTGAGGAGGCAACTCAACTTTCAGCCCCAGACACCATCATACGATGGCAGAAATTCAATGCTGGAGTTTCCAGTTGAGGATCAAAAAGTAGACTAGATTTGAAGATAAAAACTTTGAGGGTTTTTTTTGTTTGATTGTTTGGTTGGGTTTTTTTGTTTTGTTTTGGTTTTTGTTTGTTTTTTTTTTTAACTTTATTCTCATCAGCCAGTACAGTAACCAGAGCATCAATGTGTCTGTGAGACAGTGAATCCATTACTAATGGGCCAGCTGCCTGTTACACCAGCCGGAGTTTGTTTAGACCTCTAGCTTTCAGTCCCACACATTGCGTGCTGCAGTATTCAGGCTTGGAGGTCATATATGTATGGATTATCCTTGTCTCTCTTCCATTAGTACAGAAGAACATAGAGGCCTGAATGCATTAGTTATCAAGTTCACTGTAGAATCTCCTTGCTTATTAAAATTTTTGCCTGCTGAGCTTAAAAAAAAATAAAATTGAAAACGTTAGCTATTAATACGTCTAATTTTGGAGCCTCTGAATACATTTTGGTTAAGTATTTTGTACCCTGGATTTTGACATGCTGTACGCTGCCACAGTATTAGAACACCTGCTTCAAATTCTTCCCTCTCCTACCTGTCAGTGCATCATTTCATGCTCCACTAAGTGGTGTGAATAGCAAAACCATCTGTTCATTACTCATGTAGCCATTGTGTGAAATATGAATGAAACATCTCATGTCTGAAAGAGTCATTGTCCACTGAGTCCAGCTGGTATGGCTGTATTCTGCCCAGAATCCAGAGTCCAGTTGCTTCCTTCAGTTGTTGTGTTTAGTCTCAGTGCAGTACTTTCTCAAGCAAATGTCTAATCCGTGATTCGAAATCTTCTGTTTGTTCACTTTCTCCCTTGAAGTGTGCTTCAGGGTTGAGATCCTTGCTGGGACATTAACTGTGGCATGAGGTCATTCTTTGATTTTATCCTTGTAGGCACCAATAAGTGAATAATATATGCATGTATATCTACAAATGAGGGAAAGAGATGAATGTGTTATGTATTACAGGAAGTTAATGAATGTTTTAAAGAACTCATTTTTCCCCCCACACTGTCCTTACTGAAATAACTTCCATCAGAAGTTTTCACCACCACATCTAGAGTTCCATCTCCGTCAAAGCTATTTGTACTGTTCTTTTTTTTGGCGGAAAGAATTGTTCCTTGGGAAGCCATCATTGTCAGTACTGCACAGATCAGATGGCAATGGCTTCTAAAATAGCAGGTTAATATCCTTGTCTGACAGGATTAAATGCTTAACAGTGATTCTTGCTTTTACAGCTATCAGGGTAAGTGATGCCATATGCAATGATAAAGATGTGACATTGTTCGGCTTGCCTTTTGCAGAATGATTAAATGACGTGCTAAATCCTTTGTGGCCTCAGGTTTGATGGTACTGAGCAATACAGTGGAACAAAGCAGCTATACCTTAAGTGAGGAACAATGGCTAAATTATGTATCTAAAATTTAGTTTATACTTACAAGTTGCAGGCAGAAGGAACAGCACACGCTATTTTAATTTGCAACTAACAAGCTGATACACCGTAAAATCTGTCTCTGATGTAAGCTTTCCCACGCTCCTCATGAAGGCACTTACTACTTTTGGGTGGAAAAGACTGGATGACAACGCATTCAGTGAAACCTGAACCTGCATCATCTCTTTAGACTTCAGGGTAAGATTCTGTTTGTGAATTTAAATATCTGAGTACAGTTGTCTACATGTGAAGCAGGATTCTAAGCTTCTTTATAAAGTCAGTAAAAATCTTATAATAAGAGCCTAAAGCTATTCAGCTTCTAAAGCAATGCAGTCTAGGGCTGTTCAGCTAACCAAATTTAAGTGTCTATTTTAGGATGAGCTGAGCAGCTGACTCCATTGACTGTAATGAGTGCTCAAGTGACTTCTTCGTGTGTGAACACCTGTGTGTGACACCCACATTTAGGTGTCCATCTGTGAGCTGGGTCCTGTCTTTGTGCAGTTTACAGCGAGATGAGTATGCCTTCTCATAATCCGTGGAACAAACTGGACCATTGCAGCACAACAGATGAGGAAGTTTTGGCTTGTTGAGATAGAGCTGGCTTTGAACCCAAGGTCAAAGATGGGTTGTTTTCTCCACACAGACTTGTGCAGGCTTTAACATCTGTGTACCCGAGTCATTGAAGGAACAATTGAGCTGTAGGATTTTGAGGCTGTCCTAGGACCTCAACAATAAATGTAGGTACTGAAACAGAGGTTAATGTCTAAATATCTTTAAGGATTTGGGCCTTAGCATTGTGCAGCGGTTGCTGACATCATATTTAAAAACAGTGTTTGGAGTGGTAGTTTGGTCTGCCTCCATATTTTTTATTGCTAGCATAGAATTAAATAGTTGTGTTGTATGATATTAATCATTCATACTAGGATATTGCAGAAGACAGTGCTGGGAGAGATCTGAAGTGCTAAAATGGCCAGCATATCTCCAAAGTCAGGATCAGCTATACCAGTGTATTTGTAGAAGGCCTTGGAAGGGTGGAACTTAGCAGGCAGGTGCTTGGGAGCCTCATCCACCACTGTCATGCTGATAGTCCCATTGATCTGGTTTCTGTTACGGGTGTTTAAGGAGCTTTTCTTCATGCTTAAGTTTCTCTCCAGTATGGAGGTAGGAAAAGAGTGCTTGCTCTAACTTTGGTCTTTCCAGTCTTTTGGCTGTTAATCTGTAGCACCTTAGTGTTTGTCTTTTGAGTATCATGTATTATTTCACGTATAGAAATTACATCATTAACCAAAAATGTTAGGAATATGAGAATTCTTAGACTAGATTTTGATATAAGATTATGTGTTTCTTTTAAAATGAGAAGTTGTAGCCGTCTGGAATAAGCCTTCTGCCATCAGGAGCAATTCTTCAGTGCTTCTTTAGTCTCTGTGTTGTGTAACTTTAAGAGATCCCTGTAACAGGAAATTAACCCTTATATAATCAGGTATCTAACACTTTACTGTAGGATAAAATATAACCTGCAGGTTTGTATTATGTGCAGTTTCCAGGCTTCTAGGATGTGAGCGGGTTTGGGTCAGCCCTAATGCTAAAAAGTGACTCAAAGTTCAGAAATCTGGAGAGCTGCCGGTGTTTGCTTTGCTTAATAAAGCAAACTGTAAGTCAAACATTTAATCACAGCATTCTGGTAACAGGGGGCCTGTTTTAATACAGCTCTTTTATTGGCCTCTTTGTAGTTCAGAAATAATAAAGGCGATCCTGGCGGATAAGGTGTTTTCAATGCAAGTCTCATGTGGAACCTTTATTTTCAGACACAAGCCTTGTATAACAATATGAATCACCGACATGAGAGCAGTTCTGATCTACAGTGGTTTTTCCAGTAGGGAAATAACCTGCTGAGTTTATTAATGTTTGCCTAATTTACATCATTAGGGTCATTTTTAAAATAGCCCTGTCTGTTTGCTTTATAGCCTGCGCGAGTGTTGGGAGGAGGGATGCCAGAGCACGAGCGCTGCTCATTTCTGAGCAGACGGGAACACGGAGCCTTGCGTCCTCCCGGGCGCTCCCTGAGCAGAGGAGAAAAGCTCCGAGGCTTCAAGCTCTGAAGGCCTGCACACCACCGCAGGCATATGTGTTTCAGTGTGTTTTTTCTAGTTCCTCAAAAGACCTTTGTGACTGCAGGAGAAGAGCAGGGCAAGGAGTCAATATGACACCTATTTCAAGATTTTAAAGGGGAGTCTGTGCCATCCCTCTTCTTACAGGTGTTGCACATACCAATTACCAAAGGCGGATTTTTGCAGCTCGTTGTAGGCTGATCATTTGCAGTGCCTGCAGAATTTGGTAGGGTTATCCTTGCTTTGCTGGTGGTGGAGAGGAAGCTCAGCAGTGGTGCTGGGAATGCTATGGCGGTTCTGAAAGGCTTGTCCAGCTCCTCTGAAGCACCCTGTCCTCTGAGGGATGGAAGATGTTTTTCTATGCAGGAGACAGTATCATGCCTGTTACTACCACTGCTAGCAGTAATACAGGTGAGACTAATTGAAAAGACTGATCTGCAGGTCAGACTGAAATTCTGGGTTTTTTTCTCCTTGTTCATTCTCAAAGGGGAATAAATGAAAGGAAAAGATAATACTGCAATTGAAATCTAGCAGCCTAAGTTCTGATCTTTGTCTTCCAGTGAAAATCTGGAGTCTGTCTTTGGTTTGCTAGTTACTATGGGTTTACTACATGACACTGGAATTTGATCAAGCTGCTGTAATTTTTGTGAACTGTTTTAATTGGTATCTGTCTGTCTGTCCGCACATGCGTAGGTGATATGTGGACAGTTGCCTGTGCTTGACTAAGATTATACTTCATTGTGGTCACGGCAGAACTAATTGAGTTCCACAGTTTCTGTGACTAAATGCCTTTTACCTGGGTGGGAAAATTTTAAGGAATTGTCTAGTCTGAGCTGTAGCGCCTGTTGAGTTTGCCAGCGAGAAGCAGCAAGGTGCTCTGTCCTGTAGTACGTCCAGCCAGGCAGGTAAAGCAGAGGCAGAGATTTGGAAAAATCCTGATCTTTTTTGAGTTTGTAACATTTAAACTTACCTCTCTCACTACTAGAGCATTACACAGATTCCTTGGAGAAGAGTGTTTGAATGACCGATTGTCCTTGTGTAAATATACTGCAGAATTTAAAATTCTGAGATTGTTTGGATTTTGGATAAAAACGAACTCTGAAAGAGCTGTTTAATCTGGTACACTGACTGTACTTGGTTCTGTATTAGATTGTAAGGAAGAAGTTACATGCAACGCACTTTCCTCTTTTTCCTGGGTAGGAAATTTTTTTCTTCTCCTTGTGTGGACAGCTGCTCAGCTTCAGGTAAAAAATGTTAGTTTATGGGACTGCCAGCTGGAGCCAATTAAAATCTAATGGACCAGAGTTGGCACTAAAATATCTTTTTCTGCCCTAGCAATGTAGAGTTTTCGTTCTGCTGCTTCTACATGATTTAAAGGTTTACAGTGTTGTTAAGAAACAAATTGACTCACCATTTTGCAAACCAAGACGTTTGAATTTAAAATCTGACACAGAAATATTACGCTTTGGGTCCTTTAATGAAGTCATGGTTCCACTGACCATAGAGTTTCCGTAGAATCATAGAATAGTTTGTGTTGGAAGGGACCTTTAAAGGTCATCTAGTCCAACGCCCCCTGCAACAAGCAGGGACATCTTCAACTAGATCAGGTTGCTCAGAGTTCCGTCATGCTCATCCACCATGATGGAGGGACTTTCCCTGCCTGACGTTCTCCCCTAAATATATGACACAGAAGCAGAGAGCTAAATGACTTGCTTTGGTCACACCAAGGATCTGCTACATACCTAGGAAAAAATGCAGATCTTAAGATGGATTATCTGTCTTTTAGTTCTGACTGCCGCAAGCAAAAGAAACCTAGGACAAGACTTGGAGCTTACAGTATTGGAGAGTGAAAATCATTATTACTGAGAGTAACGTGGGCAAAGGGAGACGTGGATGAGGTGTGCTAGAAGGATAGAACAGAGAGTAAGAGCTCAGCAAAAAGAATTGATTTTTGGAAAAAGAATTCAGTTCATTTGAACTGGAAGGAGCTGTTGTTCTTGAGAGATATGATTCAGACTATTCTCTTTGTGCAAACTAAAGGCTTAAAAGGCATTTTCTGCCTTTCCAAAATGAAGTGTTTTCAAGGATTGAATTGAGACTTTTTAACTTAGTTTTGAAGGTGGGGAGATTTTTACTTTTTTTTTCCCAAACATACAAATTTCACTAACACTGTATGAAACATGGCTCATGTAGGCAATCTTTCTATCTAGGAGACCTTTCTATTTCTTTACTTTGTGGTATTTTAAGTGCATTTTACTTCAGGTTTTCAGTGAGAACATTTGATTGGCCAGCCACCAAGGTTTGCGTGATAAACAGGATCTCAATTGCTTGTGATTGTTTCTCCACATTCTTAAAAGATTGCTCAGGGCGCAAAAGATGCATGATAAGGGAAAGAAATTATTTTTAAGGCGTAGACCTGGAGCATATTATCCTGTGGTTTCCACAAACAAGCAGGCTGTGCATTTCAAAGAGTGAGAAATGGGGGGCGTTTGAAAGTGTGATAAACTTAGGCCTGATTTCTCTATTTTGCTATTCATGGGGCAGATCTAAGGTGCTTTTAAGCATTCTGCCATTTATTCACAGATTCCTGTATTCAAAGACTGGTCAACATGACTGATTTTAATCATGAACTGACCAGTTTTAACCCAAAAATGGGTTATTCCATGCATGTGTTCATACATGCTGAGGGTGGTCAAGTTTCTGTAGAAGGCAGGAAGAAAAGAGAATTGGGAGAACAATAAAAGAGCGTGAGAAAAATTTTAGTTTATAGATACTTGTATGGAACAGATTACACAAAGCCTGAAAACTGGTATATTTGTATGAGGTGCTTCAAAATGTCAAAGGAGGGTCACAAAATCTAGGGTGCATCTAGTGTAGCGGTAACCACAGACAGTTGATGTGTGTCCTGCTTTCACTTGCCACAGTGTTTTGCTGGCTCCTGGGTGACCAGTCCTTCTTGTGGATGAAGGTCAGTTTGTGTTGAGGAGCATTTACTGTTAGACCACTAGGAGGTGAAGATGCAGAGCTCAGAGAGAACTGTCCCCAGAGAAATGAGACTGGGCCCAAGCCTAATTTGGTCCTAATTTTCATTTTTCCATAACTTTCCTTTTTTAAAGCCTTTGGGAACCATGTCTATCTGTTTTTGTGAAAATAAGTTAATGAAATTAAAAGTGACTTCTTAGAGCTTTACACAGTTGAAACTATGTAGTTCCCCTCCTTGTCATATGTTCAGCTCCCCTCAATACTGAAACCAAGGATTCAAACAGAACTGGAGATCATACAGCTGCAGAGTGGTCCTCAGGCGCAGGACTGAGATACGCTCTTGGGAAACCACTGGAAATGCTGTATAGGTGGTGGTGTTTTGCCTGTATCACAGCCAGAGCACTTCCCTCTCTGAACTTGTCAATGTGTCACTTATAATGGGCATTAAATTTAATATTTGGAGAGACACACAACTTCATAATATTAATAACAGCTTCATAATGTTAAAGAGAAAGATATAACCTAATTGGAGGATGAATGTAGACTTTTCTGGCTGCTTTTCAGGCAGAAGATTTATTGGAAGCACTGTAGTACTCTAATTCTTAATCCATCTCCTCTCCCCCAGTTTAGAGTAAGATACTCCATTTGCCTCTCTCTCTTTAGAGTACTCTTGAAGTGGCATATTTTTATGTACCTGTTTTTTAGAGAACATTGTGGAGGAAAAGGAAAAAGAAACCAATCCAAACTAGAATATGGATGATTCATAGTAAGAACTATTGAGGTTGTAAAAAACCCTAGTAGGGATTCTGACGAGTTGGCATATCTCCTTCCACATCGATAAATTTGTCACTGGTGAAAGTGTTTATTCCTTCGCAGTTGTATGATTTATGCTGGACCTTTTGTACTGCATATGTGGACCTATAGCTCATCCTCAAACAGTAGAAGATGAACTCTGACTAATAGATCTCGGTGACTATCCTACAATTTATGCAGGATTAGTATTTTAAAAGGGTAGTGTGCATGATTTAAGTAGGATTTGAGTATATAGCCATGGTTTGTCCTTTGCTGTCAGCAAAGGCATCCTAAGTTCATTTCTTTAAAGAAGCTCCAGGCCAAATGTCAGGAAAAATTAAATCAAGCAGTGATGTAGTCCTGTAGGGAAAATGTATTTCAATTGTGAGGTATTCATGGATATAATATGTCATCCTCTAGTCTGTGACTGTTGGGTGTACTTACAGGCAACGTGGCTTGGTAATTGCTACTTGTTAAGAAATTTGGCTATGATAAAAAATGGCCTGCCAGGGAAAGAGACAGTTTTGTTAATTTTATTTATGAGAGTTTCATCAAAATTGGAAGGATGTGTGTATGTGGCAGCAAATCCTCAGTGATACAGCATCTTTAATAAACGAACATTATTTTTGTCTTCCAGCAAGGAGATACTGTAATCTTTTGGAGCTTTGGCTTCTGCAGTCTGAGAAACAAGTTGGGCACAAGCGCCTTATTTTGCTCAGCCACCAACATTTTACTACCCAATTAGCCCTTCCTGAGGGCAAGTGTAAGCAAATTTTCTCCCTTTCCAACAGATGTGGGACAAAGCTAGGTTTGTCGGATCAGCCTGTATCCAAACCTGGAAAGAATTAACTCCACCCTCTGTAGTTTTGTTTTCATAGAGAGTTTCTTTTTTTTCCTGGCATATTCTAAATAAAATAAACCAGACTCTTACAGTTCAGATTATTCTTTGGTGTGGATACCTGACCCAGGAGCAAGATCGTGTGGGTCGTAATTAGAGGCCTGGCAAGCTGAGGTGGAGCCACAAACTGCCTTTCCGTGAGACACCTCGCTGCCCATGCTGTTGTATTAGCTTATTCTCTAAGCTTTTCTGGGGGCATAGAGGCTTGCAGTGGTTTTCTTTATCATCTTTATTACAGATAGGTTAACTTTGTGGTATCAGTAGCCATAAGCAGTAATGTGTAGCATTCAAAGGTCTATGTCATTCTTAGCCCTGTTGTTTGATTACTGTGAAGCATTACATGTGGAGCACACATAGAATTTAGGAAGAGTATCTTTTCACATGCAAAGGGACATTTAAATAAGAAGAAGCTAATGCACATTTGATAGCAGCATCCTTGCAGAATGAAAAAATTTATCACCTATTGAATCGCTCCCTCAGCTGGCCAAAATCATTGTATTGCTTTGGGCTTTAGCGACCCTCTGACATTAATGATCTAACCCAGTATTGTTCCTGTATCTGAGGGGGAGGGTTAAGAAGCCACATTTCATGGATTTGTTTTAAGGACATGAGAAAGAGAAGGGGACAGATTCTGCTTCAGCTTGTGTCACTCTAAGTCCAGAAGAGATGAATTAAAAACCTGAAGTAATTTTAAGCAGAGCACTTGTGTTATTCCACAGTAACACTTCCCTAGCCAGAAGCTTAAAACCAATGAAAGAAAAAGATTGAATCATAAGAATTTCTGAATAGTTTCATTGTGTGCTAGCACAATGCATGAGATGTTCTGGGCAAGGAAATAGGTTGCACAGAGTTTTGAATAGGAAAAAACCCTCATGTAGTTAACCCTTTGGAGTCTGCAGACATGGGGAAGCGTCACACCAGCTGTAGGCAGGAAAAGTCAGGATGGGTTGTCACAAGACAGGTTCATCTGGCCCTTGCATGTCTGGCAAGCCAGTCCTTTTGAGGAACATTTTATTATTCATGGTCTATCTGCAAAATAGTTCTTTTCATGTCAGATTCGGCTTTGTTTATCACTTCTTTTTTGTGTGTGTGGGTTTATTGAATTAAAAGACTCATCTAAAGGAAGGCAAAGTTTTTGTTGTATCCTTTAGTATTCATTCTTCTTGTATGTCTTAGAAGAATCATTAATTACGCAGGGTCTGTTGGAACTAAAGTGCTTTGGGAGACAGTTAACCAATGCCTTTTTACTGAAAAGGAGGTTGGTTGACAGATCAAACTGCATTTTTCCCATAATAGTGAGCAAAAGATTTTAATCGAGCTGCCCATATGATCATAAATAGATGATCTCTTTTCCTGGGGAGTCAAGGCTGATTTTGAATTAATTGAATTTTTCCAAAGTGCATTTCATTACAGTGGCTTTCCTTTGTTGGATTGCTGGAACACTTTGCTTTGCTTGGTTTTAGTAATTTTCCCCAGGTTGTTCCAGAGTGCAATCTAAATGATACTGTGTCACACACAAACATCTGTTTAAGCTATTCAGATTTCTAATGAAGATGTTACATAAATCCAAAGTTACTAGGAGCATGGAAGCATGTCTATTGGTTAATTTATTATATAAATGTTTCATATATTTCTTATAGAAATGCATTTCTAAACATCGGTACTGTCTGTTTAGACTGATACCTAGTGTTCAAAGCTCTTGGGTGAATAAGCATTCATTCCCACCTTTCTTCCCCAGGTTCTCCTTTATCTTATTTCCTACTGGTTTTCCCGTCTTCTTTGATATTACTGCCTGCAGTGTTTTTCTCTTTTGGTTTGTCTCATTTCCAGTTATTTCCCTCTTCCTTCACTGGAACCAGCAATTACTCAGTTTTTCCTAGATAATTGATTTCCTCAGCTTTTTTCCTCATCCCCACAATTTTTTCATGCTCTCTCTCTTTTTGTTTATTGAGAGGTTCTTTCCTCCAACTCACTTATATTTTATGCAAGTAGTTCAAATATATTTCCCCGTTCTGCCTTGATTATATTGGATATGAGATGGTACTTGTAGTAGCTGTTATCTCTTGTACAGTTGTTCAGCAATACCTGCAGGTATTTCCTTCCTTTTTAGAGACTCATTCATTGCCTCTTGGCCCTGGCTGAGAGATGGAAGCTCTCACTGAAGCTATTAAAAAAGGTTCATTAAGAGGCAAAGAAAAGAGTATTCTGCAATTGGTAAATGAAGCAATCGTTGCTGAAGAAGATTGAAGACAATACAGTTGTTGGCACTTGTGATTCCTACACACTCTTCTTTGGCAAAGCAATTTATGTAGATGTTATCAAATGGTGTTCTAGGTACACTGGCTGCCTTGGAGTGATGCAGATGTCCCATGCACGTACCATCTGCTCCTGACCTTGATTTGCTTGTGGGAGGTGAGGAGAGCACAGCCCAGAGCCAACCTGTGCTGCAGATGGCAGCTGGGCGCTGAAGCAGCCCTTCTCAGATCAGTGAGACCTACCTGTCCAGGCCTGCAGCTTCCTATTTCTTTGCATTTGTCCTTTGAAAAGTGTGGTTAAAATTTTCAGACTCATGTAGTTTGGTGCATAATGATAAATATGCTTTTTTACAGAAGCCATTCGCAGCACAATGGTTATGTTGCACTTTTATTTCTGAAGACTTCAGGGATTCTTTCTGGGCCATATGACTCACAACTTTGAAGTCACTGAGCAAAGGGTCAAGCCCTTCTTCACTCAATAGATGCTTTCAGCTCCAAGTGCTACTAGTACATTCAGGGCTAAAAATCTTGTCTATTGAAACAGCTGTAGCTTCAAAATGTCGTGAAGCTGCATTAACGCTTCATTTCCTGCAGTGAATCATTTTGCTTATGAAAGTATAAGAGCCAGGGACATTTGGGGGAAAAAAAAAAAAAGAAAAATAGGAAGAAATGAACCCTCTGTGCTCTGGAACGGCTCTCCCCTCCCCCATTGGATAACTATATCCTATCACAGCAGTAGAATGCAATGATATGGAATAATTATGTGTTCCTAAGCCTTTCCAATTGATCTACTGTTGTGAAAATATATTCAGTAAATTCACCTGAGTGACTTTGGACAGCAAAACACAAGGACATTATGAATAAAAGAAATACTTATTTGCCTGATATAATGGAGTGTTGTGACCACAGGAACATCATTGTCAAGCTCTATTCTAGATTAGAGTAGGTTTGTTGTCAGAAAAATGGGGGTGTGGTTCAGAAGGTGACTGCAAAAATGACTTGTGGCACTTCATATTTATTCCCTCCCTCTACTTTCTGGTCTTAAAATTTAATTTTGGATTGGAAAATCAAGCTCTCTTCTTCCTGTTACTGTAAGCAGGAAGGCAATTTTTTTTCTGAGAGAAACCAAATGGCAATTTTGCTGCGTGAGTAAACGGGAAAAATAAAGCCTAGCTGTCTTCTCTTGCTTGGCTTTCTGGTACAACTCATATTTAAAATATAGTTTAATTTTAAAAATACTCAGATTTAAGGGAGCAGATGCTTGGAAAAAAGAATGTGCCATTATTAATGATTTGCTTCTATCAGTAGCTGCATTTTGAAGCAGCACTGTCTTCCCTGGGCTGTATTAGCACTGTGAACAATGAAAACAGAAAAATGCAATGTCATAGATAAAATGTATACTCATTAGTATTCCCCTGTTTTCTCTAAGTATTCATCTTCTGCATTTGTCAGCCATACTTTAAAATATGAGGTAAAAATTGTTTAAATGTTTGTCAAATGGGGATGTAGGAGTTAGGAAATGCTATAATGAGAAATTATTTTAATACATAAGATAATATATGTCCTATGTAATACACACAGTTTGATATTATTAAGACATTATTGCAGAATTAACAGATTTCAGAAAGACACTGTGTAACAGCCAATGAATATGATATATTGCAAATAAGGTCATCTTGTTATACAGCTAGAAGTAATAAATTTATACTGCTCAGGATTGTTTTTCTATATACAGTTATCCTTCAGTGGCATTTGATTTTTTTTCTTTGTGTCTTAAAACAATAAAAGAACTTACTCTAAGAGCTCAGGAACAATGAAAATCGAAAGAAAGCTAAGAAAAGAGAGGAGGCAGAGAGCATTGCAGGGGGTGGGTAGCAGAGAATGCTCCTTCAAAAATATATTTTCATGTATTTTAATTTCCAGAATATAATTTTAATGGGAGACTGTAACCTGCCGAGGTACAGAGTTGGCTAAACAAAGAGAAAAGAAAACTGTGCTTTCAGTTTTTATGCTATTTTAAGTTTGAAAATTTCAACAGAAGGTTTTAGATTTTCTGGGTTTATAATTAAGTGTTTGAATTTTAAATGCCATTTCCATCTAGTTGCCTCCCTCTTTTTGATTTCACTACTCTTGAGAAATGATAGGATGTGGAAAGATTTGGGAAAAAGTTTAAAAACAAAAAAGGAAAGAAAAAAAGAAAAAAAAAAAAAAAAAAAAAAAAAACAACCAAAAAACTGTGTGGAGGAAAAAAAGGGAGACCTATAAGTTTTGTCAACGTAATTAAACAAAATCTCCAAACTTCTCTTCCAAAATTTTTTTTTTCCCTTCCATATTGTTAATTATGGAGAAGTTCATTTTTGTCTACAAACACCTATTTTGAAAACAAATTGACTAGTTCTGCTTGTTTAAATTATCATGGTACAAGTGAGAACATCTAGCATGTTTCTGAATGGTGTGACAACTATAATTACCCACACAGGGAATAATTTTTGAGAGTGGAGGGATCTTCAATCCAGATGTCAAAGACGTGGCAAGATCAAGTGGCTGGAAACTGAAGCTAGATGAATTCAAGCAGAAAGATAAAAGCACAAGTTTTTAACAGGGGTGTATGTGGGGGTGTTATCCATAGGAACGTCTCATCAGGGAATGCTGCTCTATCTCCATCTCTTGATGTCTCACATTGGTAGGACTGCTTTCTGAAAGATGTACTAGAAGAAATGGGAAGATTTCTGGGATTTATATGCTCCATTCTGGCAGAGGCGAAGTCAGCTGAGATATCACAGCAGTCCTTCTGGTCTTAAAGTCAGAATCTATGAAACATATTTTCAGGCAGCTTTGTGAATCTCTCTGTGGCTGAGAGAGTCATCCTACATGCTGAGCCGGAGAAACCAGAAGCATTGCAGAGAAAGGCTTATCTGACTGTTTCAAGGAGATGGTTCAGAAGACCCGCATAATCCAGTACAGCATGTGGTACAGCCAGGGCTGCCATGTCATCTTCTGTGAACCATTTGACAGCTCTGTGTGTTGGCTTGTAAATGCATACAGCTGGACACCCTCATCACTCCTCTGCATGTGCTTCTCTCCTCTCTATTCTAATTCCAACTTCCTCTCCAACCAGCTGGTAAACATGCAGCAGTGTCTTGATGTCATCTCTGTCACCTGAAGAACATAATGCTCATATTGCTGCAACCCACTTCTTGAAGAAACCTGCATTTGGAAAAAGGAATTTTTGAGCCCAACAGTACCTGATCTGTCCTGTAGCTTTTACCAAGGGTGCTAATTGCAAAGCCACGAGAGGAGGAGGAGGGACATTTCTGTGAGGTGGGCAGCTCTTTACTGATGAGTAAAGGGTGTCCTGCTGAGAACAGAGGTCAGCGCTGGAGGAGGTACATTTCTTACCTGGTTTTAATGTTGTGTGGAGTTGGATGTAGTGTTGCTGTCACTTCTGTCCATACAGAAATGTACTGTGCAGGTCACATCCTGTAATTTCAGGCAGTGAATAGGTGGAAGAGTCAGATATAGCTGCCATCATTAGTTAATGAATTGTTAGCAGCATGAAATGAAAGATATTGAGCAGATGGTGAACATCCTCTGAGTGAGTGTGGTGGGTTGACCCTGGCTGGATGTCAAGTGCCCACCAAAGCTGCTCTATTACTCCCCTCCTCAACTGGACAGGGGAGAGAAAATACAACGAAAGGCTCATAGGTCGAGATAAGAACAGGGAGAGGTCATTCAGCAATTACTGTCATGGACAAAACAGACTCGACTTGGGGAAAATTAATGTAGTTCATTACCAATCAAATCAGTGGAGGATAATGAGAAATAAAACCTAAATCTTAAAACACCTTCCCCCCACCCCTCCCTTCTTCGAAGGCTCAACTTCAGTCCTGATTTTCTGTACCTCCTCCCCCTGAGCAGCGCAGGGGGACAGGGAATGGGGGTTGCAGTCAGTTCATCCCACATTGTTTCTGCCACTCCTTCCTCCTCGGGGGGAGGACTCCTCACACTCTTCCCCTGCTCCAGTGTGGAGTCCCTCCCACAGGAGACAGTCCTCCATGAATTTCTCCAACGTGAGTCCTTCCCACGGGCTGCAGTTCTTAATGAACTGCTCCAGCCTGGGCCCTTTCCGTGGTGTGCAGTCCTTCAGGAACACAGTGTTCCAGCGTGGATCCCCCATGGGGTCACAAGTCCCACCAGCAAACCTGCTCCAGCATGGGCTCCTCTCTCCATTGGTCCACAGGTTCTGCCAGGAGCCTGCTCCAGCATGGGCTCCCCATGGGGTCATAGCCTCCTTTGGGTATCCACTTGCTCCAGCGTGGGGTCCTGCATGGGCTGCAGGTGGATATCTGCTCCACTGTGGACCTCCATGGGCTGCAGGGGAACGGCCTGCCTCACCATGGCCTTCATCACGGGCTGCAGGGGAATCTCCGTTCTGGTGCCTGGAGCACCTCCTCCCCCTCCTTCTTCACCGATCTTAGTGTCCGCAGAATTGTTGCTCTCATATTCTCACTCCTCTCTCTGGCTGCAGTTGCACAGTTGTTTTGGTTTTTTTTTTTCTCCTTAAATATGTTACGACAAAGGTGCTACCACCATCGCTGATGGGCTTGGACTTGGCCACTGGTGGGTCTGTCTTGGAGCTGTCTGGCATTGGCTCTGTCATACATAGGGGAAGCTTCTAGCAGCTTCTTACAGAAGCCACCCCTGTAGCCCTCCCACTACCAAAACCTTGCCAGGCAAACCTGATATAGTGAGAGAGGCTGTTGCATGTAAACAGGAAGGTTTTACTTTATTCATATGAAGATAACTGAAGAGTTGAAAAAAGTTATTTAAGGGTATACAGGGCTAATATTCATAGTAGCTGAAGGAATGCAAAGGGGAGAAGAAATTTGCTCAATTTTTCTTGGTTCTTGATCAGTTTGAATGCAGTGACAAGAACCAGTATAGTATTAAAGATTTCTGGTTATACAGTTCCTATTCATTAAACTACATGGCTTCATAATTGCCCAGTGGTTAAAGAAAAGTAATTTTAAGTTCACATTTTAAAGGGGGGAGATTGAGACAACTGAAATTTATCTGAGTTTTTCTCAGTACAATATTTGACCAAGAGAGAAGCCTGTCTTATGTTAGGGTCAGCTGGAGGTGCCTCCAGCTTCTGGTTTGCCCGAACTTGTGCCTCTGTGATGGAGCAGCCAGGGTAACGTGCTGTTTGCCAGGGTCCAAGTCTTCCCAAGGAGAGAGAAAGGGGAGTTGGATAGAGCTGACATAGTGACTTTGTGCCTGCTCAAGACTCCCTCTTGGGAAGAGACAGGAGACCTTTTAGTGGCTGAATTTTTGCTATCCCAGTGGACAAGAGGAAAGTAGCATCAGGTTAAATTGCATGCTCCAAAAGAATTCATTAGTTAAATCTTGATACATCAGAGGGTTTGTGCAGGATTAGTCAGCATTAATACCAGGCCAGTAGGAGTTAAATTATTTTCCCAGAGTCTCAGAAAGGAGTGGAATCAGAACAAGGATTTGAAGCCACATCCTACGGTTGGACAATGAGGCTCGGCTCTCTTTTAATGGGATACAGAGCAGCTGGGTAGAAAGATCTATTATTTGTAATATACATATTCAGAATATCTGCACAATTAAATTGTAGCATTGATCCTTCAGCAGTTGCATTTGAGACCTCTGTGGACTAGAGGATTCAGACCTTAGTAGATTTTATGTTTCCTAAATTGATTTTGTAATTATGTTTTCACTATTTCAGATTTTCCCCCTGAAATACCAACATTTGATATACTTTCTCCATCTGTCTCTGTCCGGCTTCAAATGGTTTGTGAGGTAGATTTAATCTCTCTATTGCATCGTTAGATTCAACAGCTTGTCAGCATTTCCATCCTGAGCCGTGTTATGGAGGTCTTTGTAACTCATCTGTGTACTGGTGAAATTTGGGCTTAAATGACTAAGATGTGAGTGGTTTTCTCCCCTGTTGCTTATGGGCAATTAAAATAGATTGGTACGGAATGCATTTTTAAGTTTGAGGAAGACCTAATGTTTAGACAGGGGATTGCTTAGGAGGTTGGTTTTTGCTGCTTACACTTAGATAAAGCCTGCCTCGTTAGTGCAGTTTGCAGTTATTGTTAATTAGTCCATGCAAAACAAAGCAAGGAGATTGTTTGCCTAATTTTCTTCTAAATCTCACCGATTTTAAACTGCTTTTATTCTAGCGTCTCTAATAGAATTACTGTAGATCTACACTTAAAGACTACCATGACATGCTGAATAATGCTCTCCAAGTCAAATGTGTTCCTTGCTTGGTAAAACCTGAACTCTGCGATCTTCAGTTGCACTGAGTAGTCTCAAGGGTATAGCTCATTCCCCATGTGTACTTCAGGCACCTATATTTTATTCCAGGTATTTACTGCTGTAAGCACTGTATGCCCAGAGTGTGCAGATTTACACAGCTGTGTCTCCTCTTACATAGAATTCATTTAAGCTATTTGCTGCACTGACACATGGTGAGGCAAAGCGTTGACCCAGGGCTTGTGGCAGCATGAGGTCTGAACTTTGCGCTTGGACCTAACTGAAAATATCTTCACTTGGAATAATTGCCAGCTTTTTCTGTGATTGACCTTATTTGTGCCATCTCATTCCTCTCTTCAAATCTAGGTAGATATTAAGGAAATTAAATCAGTTGTTGAAGTCACAGTTTAGCAACCCTGCCTTGTGTGTGTAGTTCCATGCGTGCTCAAAGAACCAGGTATGCGGCTACTCAGTGTGAGATTAATTCATCAGGAATGAGTAGGACACAGGTAAAGGTTCTGAAGACAAACAAGCAAACGTGGTCACTTAACATGTTTTAAAATACATTGCTGCATGCACTAGATATGTCTTGGAGAAATCTGAGGTGTGCTGAGATGGGCAAGGCCTTGGCACATTGATGCAGATTGCTCATTATCTTTTTCTAAGACTGACATACAAGTGGCAGTGCAGGACCATTAGAAATTAAAAGTATAAGTAAAACTTCTTATATGCTTCCATTCACAATGCAGAAAGTGGAAACCTAAAGGGAAGCCTGCTTCTTTTTCCCAGAGGAATTTTAAATGAGAATAGCATTAATGAGGATTAAAACCCCAAATACTTGCTGCATAGGTAGCGGGAGCCAGCCTGGAACATTCGTGCCATTCTGCTGCCAATGTCTCTGTTTCACCACTGCCTGTGCATCATGCAGTGGGTTATACCAATGTAGCTGCTGGAGGGAAAGAGTTACAAAATCTCCTTAACCTGATAACAGTCTTAACTCTGCTGGCTAATGATGCCCAGCTTAGAATCCCTTTTTGGTGGCTGTAACTGTTGAGTATATGGCAACTGGTACTTTCATTAGTGCTTCTGGCAATTTGCTGGGCTGTTTATCTCTGAGAAGTGACCTGTGTTACACCAGTGCTGCGTGTAGGACAGTCTGGGTCCCCTTTAGGTATTAGGTGCTGGATGATCAAGGCTAGTAAAACACCTTTGGACTCTGGAGAGTCCTGCAGACTCGTGAGGTTGATTGTCAGCAATCACATTCTGAAGCTGCATTTCTTGACTTGCTTTGTGCTCTCCCTTCCTTATGTTTGCTTATAAAATAAATCTCCCATATTCAGTGTCAGATGAAATGTTGACTCATCTGAAATCATCAGGGCCCACATTTGATTCCAGATCTTTCCAGTCCTCATGCTTTCCTCTGCCCTGGGAAGGATTAGGGATAGTTACTAGGCTCTGAACAAGACCTGAAGATGAGCTCTCCCTTTCCACTCCAATTCACAGGATGCTTGTTTGGGAATAGTCCTGGTCTTGTCAGAAATGTTTACTGTATACACTTTTGGTCTTACTCAAGCATAAATAATACTTCTTTTTCAGTCATCAGGGTCAGTTGCATGCACATAGCATAATCCAGTATTCAGAGGAGAAGGAAAACTCTCCAAAGTGCTTCAGGCTTTTCAAGATTTTTAAGCTTTGAAAATTAACTTTTGGCAGAAGTCTAGTGTGAAGGGTCTGAGTAGAAAATAACAACTATTGCATATCTACTGTCTTTGTTTCCGTGTTTGTTCAGCGTTAGTTTGGCAGTAAGTAATGTGCTGGGATTTTTTTTTTGATGTTCAGTTTATTACACTGTGGTACACAGAATAATTGCAAAAGTAAACTTGTTTGTTTTCAGTTTCAGGAGAGAGGTTCTTGCTTTAATGGTAAGATGGGATATTTGTCAAAATATGAAACTAAAAATGTGTGTAGGCTGGGGCCAGATACCCAATCCTCATCTTGCTTACAGTGGTCCAACCGTTGCCTCGTGTCTCTCTTAAGCTCTGCACATCTACCAGATCGATGACATTGCAGTCGTGTACAAAATTTGTGAAGAAAAAAGGGTGCTGACTACAGTGGTGGTCTTCCAGATTTGCCGAGGTATTGGTAGGTTTGATTGACACAGTCCTTCTATCAGACTCACTGAATTTACAGATAATTTTACATGCAGAATACAGGGTGCTAGGTAGTAGCTTTGTGCTTGACTTTTTCTGTTTTATGAGGGAGTAGAAACTAGTGGCTAAATTAAAACAACCAGACCTCTGAAGAGGTCTTCAGTAACTTAAATTCAAATTTGTAAATTTGTAGTGTAGGCCTACCTTACGCTATGCAGTTTTTTTCAGTCAAATAACTGGCATCTTCACATGATATTTAACAGGTAAACTGTGTGAAAGAAGGTACCTCCTTAAAGTATGAAGCAGACATGCAGAAAACTATTGGTGCCATTGTCTCAGCTCAGCTGCAGTCTCTCCCTACAGACTGAGAAACGTTATTGCATGACCTCCTGGTGACAGCAGTTGTCATTAAAGTAGTTAAATTCAATATGGCTTAAATCAAGATAGAGATTTTATGTAAAAGTCACACAAAGGGTATCTGCTGCTGCTATTACCACTAAATAGCTTTGTATTTTAGATGACAGCAAATCCAACAATTCTGACCAAAAAAGCTTCTAGAAATACAAAAACTGTGGATATGACATATTAAAAGTTATCAACATCTTGTATTTAAGTAACTCGAATACAGCTTATTATGCGGGTGGAACAGACTGGCGCCAAAAAACCCAAAGCTGCACAAGCCTTATCTTAGTTTCTTATTGAATTGTTTTCCTTTTTTATCTTGAAGGCTGACGTATTTTTGTCATTAATATCTCTGTAGTACCAAAATATTTCAGGTAACAGGTTCTAACTTGATTTTTGGAACTTGATGGTATGTATTTCTTGGCTTTGATGCTTTAGGTGAAGCCTAAACTGCCCATAGGTCAAAAATAAATTAAAAGGTATTAACTGTCCATTAATATTAATGTTGCATATGGATATTACTGGGGAATCCAGTAACAGCCATAACTGCTGGGGTTTGTGGTGGAATAGGACGCTCAAACCAAGAGATTCTCTAGCTTGGTTCAGCCGAAGTCAGAAGGGAGTAATACTTCTCAGGTCTGCTGGATTGCTGCAGGAAAGTGGAACTGGGCTCATTGTCAAAATCTTTCTTGCACACATGGGACTCAGGAGAGGTTTGAAAGAGCTCAGAGACCAATACAGAGGTGGACTCACTAAAGGACTTACCTATGGGGCAGTATGGGGAAGCTTTTGCTTTCTTTGTATGCACTTCTAATTTGTCCTACTTTATTTATTAGTATCAATATGAGGTTACATGTATTTTGCATTTGATATGATGAGCAACACTTTTCAGCATTTTAAATAAGACATCATTAAGCGTTCTCTAGGTATCTTATTTCTAAATGTATGCTTTCTGTCTGTGACCAACGCTGGGAGTTGGCAGCCTAAAGGGAGAGGTAGCAGGAGGTGGGAGAGTTTGATAAAGAAAAGACAAGAATTTTCCTTCAGTGTGAAGGGAAAGATCAATAACACCTTTGATGATTGCATTTTTGTAAGTGATTTGACATGGATCATTGGTGAGTGGAGCATGCTAAAGCCATGTGGTCACTTCACATGGAAGATCAATGTATAAATGCAAGGCAGACAAGAACGGCATGAATAACTGGTTTTCTTGAATACTTAGCTGCTTCTTGCCAAATGCAATATATAGGTGGCTTTTAGGGATTGATGGATGAACATAATTTTTGTGGTCTCATGTGTGGGAGCTTAAGCTACAATGATAAAATCCAATCTAATAATTTTTCTCCAGTAAAGGTCCAGCAAGGTTAGCTGAACTAGCATGTACCAACCATAGTCTCATCAGGACTGGTATAATTCTCGGTTATCAGTGGTGGGAGATAGGTGTGTAGACTGAATTCACTGTTTTCAATTCTTTTTGACCCTTTGTGTTAGGCCTCTTTTGTGTTCAGTGGTCTGCAAGTGCCCTCCTTGCCATTTTTTCAGTGTGCATATGTGGTTGAGTGATGGTGAGAGGTGAAAGTGAACTGTACATCCTCCCCCCCACGCACTTTCTTCTATCTCTGCTTTCTTTCTCATCCTTTTATTGCTATATGACGCCAGGGGATGGCATTTACATTGAAGGCTTTGGGGATTTGACTAAAGAGGTAGGGAGTCTGACATGGTGAATATGCAGACAGATGTGTGTGTGGCAGACATTTCTTCTTCTGCTGGTGAGCCCAGCTCCTGAGCTTTTGTTTTTATCAGAAATCCAGACTCAGATCTGACTTGGCAAAGAGCCCCTAACTCTGGAGTAGGCTGACTTAAAACCTCAGGACAGAAATCTTTCTGGTTTCCTATCAGCTACAGCTTTGAAATGTAAATAAGTTAGTATTGATTTTGTGTGTGTGAATGTGTGCATACCTACATACTTCCTTCCCCCATCAACCAAGTATTTTAGAATTCTCTTTTCTGTAATTTTCCTGTTTCATCCAAGGCCTTTCTGCCATTTCCAACACATACAGGATACTATGGAATAAATGCACACATAGAGGTAAGCGTGTTAAACCAGCAGTCTGTTCTTTACCTGCCATGTGGGCAGATCCACAGACCATTTGAAGGCACTTTAGTTTGAGGAGAAAGTCAGCTTCAGAGGAAAGACAGTGTTTGAGAAATAAAGCTTTCAAGGACTGAGGCAGAGGTCGGAGACCATTAGGATTTTTCTTCAGCTTATCCTTTCTAAAATTTCAAATTTTAGGTAAAAACCATGTTTCTCCCAGAACTCCAGCTACTTCAAAGTCATTGTGCCTGCAAAAGTTTCACAGCTTGGGCTGAAGTTACTGATACGATGGAAGCTGCTGTGGGCTTTGAGATCTTGTGGAGTGTTCTAGCCAAAAGGCTCTTGTTCATTAAAACTTGAAGTGGAGAGTTAAAAGCAAGCCATGGGGAAGAATGTGTAATGTTTTTTAGAAGTCAAGGCATTTCATTCTTCCTAGATTTTTAAAATTAGTGCATTTTGTTGTGTTTTCCCAATGTTAAAAAATGCCATGCAGCATTCAGAAGAAGCCATTTTACGATTTTTGTAATTAGTTATTTTTATGCTGGTGACATCTACCTGTTCCACCATAAATTAGTTCCTTGTCTGTTACAGAAATGAACCGAGAAACCGTTGTGATTGAGTAGGTTTGCAGCCTAAACATACAAGTATTAGCAGTAGGTGAAGGAAATATTAGTATCTCCCTTTTGCAAATAGGGGGTATAGGAATGGGGAAATTCAATGATTCGGACTTATATATTCTACATTTGCTCAAGTCCTGGATCCCCAGGAACAGAGCCCACGTTTTGCAAGATCTCTGAAATGATGAACCTGTTTTATTTGATCGTGTCTGCCATTGAGCAGGTCAGAATTATTTAAAAAACATGCAGAAGGTAGTCTCAAATACCCTCAATGTAAGTTAACCATCAGTACTCTAACCCCTGTTTTACTGAAAGAAGAACTGATAGAGAAGTGGATCAGGCTTTCTACAGCGTTCCCAAGCCAAACATCCCAAAGAGGGATTATAAGGCTAATTTAGGAATTCTCTTGCTTTTGCAGTAATTCCCTGCTCAGCTTTCACCAGTGAGATACGATCAGAATCAGTCTTCCATATTAAATGCCACTGCTTAGTTAGAAGTCAGTTATGTGAAAGACTGCGAGCTGCTATGTGTTTACACGTGATCGAAGGAGCTGTAAGATTCCACCACTGTTCTAAATAAAAAAATGAAGTTTTGTGTGTTAGTGTTGAGTTTGTCCACGTTCAGACTGTGAAAACAATGGAGTTTGGGTCCTGCGTAGACTCAGAACTAAACGACATAGTATTACAGTCTGATAAATAGCATTATATTTTTTCTTATAATTTCTCCTTCTGTTTAATTGTCTTTATTCCTATCTGTATGTAAAAATCAATCACTAATATACTGTTAGCATTGTTAATACCTTAATTGAGCTCAAAGTCAGATTTTAATACAACAGCTTCTGCTTGCTAGTATTTCGGTGAGTTGGTTTGAAGGTGAATGAAATCTACCTTTCTGAGTGCAGTTTTCCTTTTTAGTTAATCATCTTTGACTGTATTCCAGGAATTGTCTGAATGCTGCTTCTTGCACGAAACATTTAGTTCATTTCCTTCCTTATTATAAAACCACTTTCTGTAACAGGATTGCCATTTATTTCAACAGTACAAAAATGTTCTGTATCATTATCAAAGTAACCACCTGGAGTGCTGTAAGTAATGCATGTACAGGGAACAAAACTCTGCTCTTTATTACAGATTTTTGAATGCAAAGTAGCTGCATGTCAATTTAAAATAACTATTGACTTCAGTAGAGTTGCTCGAGATTTATACTTGTGTAATTGAGAGCAAAATGCAGCTTCATGTATACATCTTCTAATAATGCAGCAATGTTGTGTGAGAAGTAAATCTAAACTTTACTGCTGTCTAATAAATTATCTGGTAAGCACTATAATTAAACTACAAACCAGTTCATTAGATGCAGGCAGTATCACTAGATTGGTTCTAATATAAGCTAGGTAGTTGCAGAATATGAGTGGCTGATTGTGAATATTATTGCTGTGACAGCAACAGTTAATTCAAATAATGATGGAACTTTAATAGATGAGGTTATGTGACAGAATTAGCAAAAGCAGATTTGCTGAATAATTGGTTTTTTCTTGGTACAGTAAGTCAAGTCATTGATTTCTATTCTCTTCCTTCTCCTCCTTCCTTTTACAGCTGTAATCATCAATCTGATCATATGTGCATAACACCCCGAGACTTTTAACTACAGCTGTAGCAAAAGTTCAGTGCCTATCGGAATGGGCCAAGCCTGGCAGGAGAAATGCCAACCCAAATCCATCACTGAGCCAGCCGGCGCGGTGTCCAGGAGGTGTGGGTTGTGAGACAAGGTGAGGGAAGGCACTCAGCTGGGAATAACAACCAACTGCACTGTGCTGCAGCCGCAGCTGGGACAAAAGGGAGGGTTCTGCCACAAGCCTGCTGAGCTGTTCTACCTGCTCCTAATTGTTTTAACAAATGAAGTTGCAGCCTAATGTAGTGCTTTCCAAGTGTAAATTGCTTTGCCTGCACTGCGGATTTGACGTAGTTTTTCTTTTCTTCATTCACTTTTCCTGGACTTGATTTGTTGCTAAAAACATCATAGTCAAGCTGTTTTACTCACAGATCAAACACTGTTTCATGCTGTCCTTTTCTCTTACAGTGTGAATACTCACACATTTTTATATGCAGGAGCCACTGCAAGGTGTGTGCATGTGTATGAGCTCATGAATGTATATATCTGTGAGAATGCATGTGCTACAGTGTTTTCAAAGCTATAATGCCGTAGTTTCTCAGCAAATGCTTTCGGGGTGTGTAGTGTGATCTAGTACATAATCCTGTTTAATATAGTTTTTTTTTTAATAGCACCAGACTGCGGGTTGTACTACCAGATTCAAATTGATAGTAGTTGTTGTAATAGACATTTTAAGGAGAAATTAAAGACATGAACTAAACTACTGAAGGCAGTTGGTTAAAGTGTGGCTTGATAGGCAGGTGTCCAAAGATCAGATGTAAGTAGCTCCAGACTCTGTATTAGGATAAATCCATTTTCTTATACAGTAACATTTCTCAGAAAGTTCAGAGTAGGAGCTATATTTAGTACCTCAAGGGCCCTGCTTTGATTTTGGTTTTGCATGTTGAAAGCCTTGATTGGACCTGTGTGTTAACTTGCCATCGCTTCAAGGAAGTGTTACATAGATTCATCAATACTCATTTTCCTGTGCCTTGACTACCTGACATGTTCTGCAGCAGATGGGGGGGAGTAACACCTCCCTGCTGCTGATGCCTCTGCAGTCTCTACATTCCTCTCACACGCAGATTCTGGTTTTTAATGCCATATAACTGCATTTAGGAGTTCAGTAATTTGGGCCATCTACTTTGCAAACTCTGACAGTGCTGAAACAAGGCTTTTGAATAATTCTTAAAAATAACATTTTTCATAGGTCTCCGTACACTGGAGTGACAAGTACAGACTCTGCAGGTACAAAGAAAACTGTTCCTTTTCTATGTGCTGTGTGTCATATCCTCACTGTTATTATATTTTCTGGATTCAGGCATGATTCTACCTGGATTCTAGAATTCCTCTGATTTTGTGTTAACATTTTGGGTTCTAATTTCATAGAATAATGAAGTATTGACCCAAACTATGGACTTAAAGGTCCACACAGCTTGAGGAGAGAGAGAAATAATATACACATTTTGGTTCCTCTTTTACTAGCATGCAATTTTTTATTGGATTCTGGAGAGTTGAGAAAGTCAGGCATTTTAATTTGCAGTCTGTAGGATTCTTACCTATGCTTTGCAAATAGTTTTATACTCCAAAAACACTGGACTGATCTTCTGCCAAAATCCAGGAGATATTCTCCTGCTTTTTCTGATAAAGCAGGGAGTCTTTGCTTGGTATCCTGTCAACGAGGATCTAGACTACCATAATGAAATATGTGCTGCTGTATTATAATCTTCAGTGACTGGATAACATTTAAAATAATTTCAAGATGGTAAACTCAGTTCCAGTTCATCATTATGGTCCTTGTCTTACAGAGAGACAAGATTATGCAGCTCAAAACCTTGTTTATATATTATAAAATCTGAAGACTTTATAAATCTGTAACTTTATGCCTTGATTCTGAAAAGAATTAGGCGCATATTAGTTATATTGTGTGCAGACTTCTGTCATTCTTCCTTTCCATCCGAGGAAGGTTTTTAAATGACAATGATTTTTGTTTCATAGTCATTTGTAATATCCCTAAACCAATCTGATATATACCCTTTTGCAGCATTTGGATGCTACTAGATAAATTCATCTTTGACTCTGGACATTTGTGTTGATAGAGCATCAATTGGTGTTTACACAGATGCTAAATAAATAACAAACATTTTATTTTCCAACTTCTCCCTTATGGACCTTTTCTTAGCAGTGCGGACTGCAGCATCCAGTTGAGAAGTGCTGCTGGATACCACTGGCACGGTATTTTGATAGTTTACATAGCAATATTAGAGAGTTCTTCGTTCCAGATTCTGTTGGTATTTCCAGTTCTGCAGCTGATAAAAGCTGTTCTAGAAAAGAGCAGATGTTTACGTTTCTTGTAAAAGTCATGGACTTGCCTACACTTTCTATAGGTTTAGTCTTTTTCTTCTGGAATGGTAACAAATGTAAATTTACAGACAAGTAGCTCTGGCACCACTCACTTTTTACTGTATCATCAGTACTTGCGGAGCAGAAATCCACAGACTCTTGTAAAAATACGTAGCTTTCCTGGTTTATTTGCAGGTGTACCACTTTAAAATTGTAGATTTGCTACTTGTACTATTGAAATTGTAGAATGGCATGTTATATAGAAGCCTTACAGCAAATGACTGACGGGCAGTTCCTGAAGGATTTTTAAATTTAATTCAACATTTCCTGACTGGATTAGCTTTCATCTCCTATGTTACTATAATGAAGGTTCCCCTATAAAGTTGTATATAAAATAATATGATTTAAAGAATAACGTGGATAGTTGCTGTTTGACTCTTTGATAATTATTATGGTTGTTAATCCTTAAAGATCCAAAAAGCTATGTGAAACTAATTGGGTATTTTAGAGCTCTGCTATGTTTATCTAACAGTTTAAGTACTTCTAAATTTAGTTTGAAATTTACTTTTATTTAAGAATGGGTAAAAAGAAATGGATGTATTTAAATGGATGTGTATTATTCCATGCACAACTGCATATTGTTTTAAAACGAGTTACATCAATTTAAATTGCATTTGACTGTTTACTTATGGAAATTAAATGTACCTGAGTCAGTTTTATTTCTTAAGGGCAACCGCATGGGGTTCAATAATGCAGTTTAAAATTACATTGTTTATGGTATGGACACAACTGAGTATGGAATGCCTCTAATTGGAAGGTAAAGCAAATTGATTTAAACTGCCTGTAGCGATGCTTAATATAAGTACCCACACAGTATGGTTGTTAAGTGGTAACTTCTTAAGTGATTGTAACTCCATGACTCTCAGTGAAGTGCCCGTATCTTCAGGAGAAACTTAGGGCTCAGACTTATAATCAGTTTATTACAGCTTAATAAATTAGCGTGCATCATCTGAGGCACAGCAGTGAAAGCCCAGCAACATAATCTACCTTAAATCTCAGTGTAAGAGGTTTGAGCTGCATGGGATTACCTGGCTGTGGGCTAAGAATGTGCATAAAGATAACAGAGTTGTGGTAACATGAACTTGAGACCATAATGAATAGTGCGTAGGGGTAAGTGTTTCTGTGTTTTTCCTAGGGCATTCGTAAACCGAAATGGATTACAGCCACCAGTTTGTAAACGAAGAATCTGTAGTAGAATTGTTCCTGTGGTACTCTCCAAATCCCATAAATTAATTACATAGGTATTTATTTGAATTTTCTTTGTAAATTCCATTAAGATTGTGTTTAGAAGTTTAAATTATATACCTTGATGTTTTTCAAAAATGTTGAACTTTCTAGGGCTCCATTCATTGTAAGCAAATCATTGGAAGTTTCTAAGATTGAGCACTTTTTAAAAGCAAGCCATACGTTTAGGCTGTTAATGAAATGGGTGAGCCTAGTTTTAGCACCCTCAGGTTATGGTCCAAAGTCTATTACGTTAATAAGGTAACTTCCATTTATCTTAAAGATATTAACTCAATCTGTAATTGATTCTGAGCTATTACGGCATATTTTAAAATCCCTTTTTAAAAAAAGCCTCATACTGCAGTGAAAGGGCTTCTGGAGAGGTATTCATGTACAGCGATCACCTCTACGTAGCTGTACAAAACAAACCAGTGACTCAGGTTAGAAAGAATTGTTCAGGGACTGAAGTCTGTACAAGATAGGTCAGCAGGGGGAAATGCAGTCTCTGTGTAATCGGTAGCATTTCTGTTACTTACAGATGTAAAGTCTCCTCTCAATTCTTCTAGACGATAAAAGATGTTAAAAACCAATATTTTGACTTGGGCTCCTCTCTGCGAGGTGAAACAGTGCTCCCGACTCACCTTCTGTTTCCCAGCAGTGTCAAAAAGTAATCCAAAGTACGTTCGTTTGCATGAACGTACTTAATTTGAAAAAGAAATCAGGACTGCAGGCATCTTCCCATTGACTCGAATCCAGTCATTTTAGTTACATACAGCCCAAGCTGGTGTAGAGTATTGTTATTTTCCCAGATGGGTGGGTGCTATGAAGTAGGCATTAAGACCTTAGTATAATTCTTCCTGCACGTGCATTTATCTTGCCTTACAAAGCTGTGCAATCTGATGATGCCGCACCAGCCAAACCAAGCTCTCTTCTGTTGAAGGCTCTTCAGGTGAGCTTGAAGGCTCACGGTTGGGCATGCTGGACCTGCTCTGTTGATAGCCTGAGCACAGCAGGCTTCACACTGTCAGTCTGTCCTCTCTGTCCATCTGAGTCTCTGGTGTCCTGTCTGTCAGAGTGTATGGGGAAGCAAGTAAGTAGAAATCGAGAGCACTCTTCAGAGACTTCAACAGTTTAGGGCGATTCTCAGATTTTCTGTTTCTTTGATTAAACTTCTTTCCAAATCCAGGTATTATGTGTTTAAAATTAAGATAATATATAAAATCAACATGGAGTAGTAAGCTGGAATGATATTTTTTAGGAAATTAACCAAGATAGGATCTTTATATGTCATGTAATAGGATATTTTTTATTAATGCATTTAAGTAGGCAAGCTCAGATATGATCAGAAAATTAATGAGATTATATTTCATGTAAATTTTAATTCATTATTACTGTCACCATGTTCATAGACTCTGTAATAACGTCTGTGTACCATGCTATTTCAAAAGGATAGCTCTGCCATGGAACGCATTGAGTGAGCATGCACAGTCAGGAAGTGTCTTGGAATGGGTCAGAATTATGTATTTAATATTGAAAGATTTCTGTGATACTGTAGTGATCTGTAAATATTAAGACTGAAACAGAAGCTAATTAAGGCAAGCCTGTCTGTCTTATGAACAAAGTTTAGGTAATAACCTCGGCCTGTGTAAAGGAGAGGTTTGGGGTTTGGTGTCCCCCCCCCCCCCCCCCCCCCTTCCCACC
>VFFE01007634.1:0-41169 GCA_008921705.1 Burhinus oedicnemus | reverse complement strand
CCCCCCCCCCCACCCCCCCCTCCAAGATGGTATTACAAGGGCAGGCAATCTGGGACCCTATTTTTTAATCAGCTACAAGTAATGAGAACTCATACAAGGGAAGAATGATTAAAATTTGTTTGGGGTGTTACAATTTATCCAAGTAGGCTATAAAACTTTTCCATTAGACTGGACATCTTAAGAGCTTCAAGATATATAGTGTATAATTTTGCACAACTTTGAGGCACCACAGATGGATCAGAACTGGTCAAATTAACCTAAAGGCATGGTTTTCAAGTTAATTCTTGGCAAGTGAGCTGTAGTCAAAATTACAGTCAGACAGAAGACGTACACTGTGATGGCCCTGGTGTATTGAGAATTACTGTTATGGAGATATGCTCAAAATATGAGTGATTTTCAGACTTGTGAATATCCAGAACTATCTGGCTCTGGCTCCATGTTGTGCAGCTGCTTTTAATGTTTTCTCCTAGGGAGGATGCTTTTTGGGAAAGAAAGGCTGATAGGGACCTGCTTTGTCCATTCCTTACCTGCTGTGGCTCCTCTTCAGCTCTTCCCAAGAAAGACTGGATCTGGGTGGAGCCTACCCTACCAAGGCTAAGCTACAGGAACAGGAGTCCAAACTCCACTCCTGTGCTATTGCCACATCGTGTATCTCTGATAATGAACATTTTGCAGCTAGTGAGAGTTTTTTATGATCTTGGAACAAGTGCAGCTTGGACATGAATAATGTCAGCAGTTGTAGCTTTTCTTCTTAATAATTGCAGGTCTTCAGGTTGGCGGTGAGCTGTTGGCATGTCTAATGTGCAGAACACAGAATCCCTGCTTTTCATCCTGGGTGGTACCTCTTACGCCACGGAAACCGCTGAACTTCTGCTTGTAGTGTTCAAGGCTTGAGTTGCCCTCTATGGACCTTTTGTCAACTTTAAAGGCACTGCTATTCCTCCCTCCTGTATCCCTCAGATTGCTCCTGCTGCCACGCTTAGGGAAGCAAGACTAAGGCACGTGGAAAGGTGCAAGGTCCTTTCCATGTAGTGAGATGTAGCAGAGTTGGGCTGGTCACTTTAGGAGTTGTCCTGGTTTGAGGCCTCAACTACGACAGGAGTCCAGATGCTGCAAGAATTTGTCCCAGATTTCTTTTCTGTGTTTTCCTGCAGATCCCTTCCTGGTTGCTACATTGAACTGATGCTGGATGTAAGAGATCTTGATACCTTCTAAGGCATCGTCTCCTTCATGGAGCTAAAATTTTTATTATCTTGTAATTAATTTGTACAGTTCTCTGTAGTACCTGTTAGGAAATTGAATTGGATGTACAGATTTGGCCAAGTTCCTTCTAGAGCAGGCAGGCAGGCAGGCATTCTGCCATGTCAGATAAACTATGATCCTTGACTTCAAGCCTTTTTAATTCTCACGGGGCTTATTAGTGCTCACCTCCATCAACTGCATGCTAGCGGGTTATTGTTAATTAAATTAATCTAGTTCGAGATGTTCCTTTCCTCCCAACAATTTTTGAAGGATACCTGAGCTTATATCTCACTCAGATCCGCTTGCAGATTTTTCAGCCTTCTCCTGTCATGTTAAAACCAGGATTGGTTGGAGCCTAAGAAATGACATATGTTTTTCACTCTGAAAACAGAGTGTATCTAGAGTTATGTCCTCACAGGTAATTGAAGTTTCGGCTGTTGTACCAGCTACATCTTTTCACACCATCAGGGAATAGAGGCACCATGGAAGACTACAAGCATCTCAAATCAACAATTGGTGTTTCTAACACATGCACACCATTATGTGTACAAATGTGAAGAGTTTTAAATGCATTAGAGTGACTGTAAATTGGTTGACATCAGAGGTTTCTTTGGATAGAAAATGTCATTGTGGTCATCTCATGTTAATCATTCTGGTTTTCCATCAGTATGGTAGCTGTCCTTAGCTTATTGTTGAGAATGTTTGTAAAGTGATAACAAGTCATATTATTCCTCCCTTACATGGCTTGTTCCAGATTGAATTAATCTAATATTATTTAAAAAGTAATTTTCCCTCCTACTTTTGGGTACATGTAGAAATATCTAATCACTTGCCATTCCTCTTAGAAAGTACTGGGTGCATTCCTGCCTCCTCTGCAATTTGACAGGTATGCAAAATGCTAAAATGAAAATGCCAGTGAAACAATAGTAGCAGTTGCCAGCACATCACGTTTGACGCTGCTGTACCACCAAATGAATGGACAGGACTTTTAAATTACTATGAAATAAAAACACACTGAAGAGGAGTGTAAAGGACTTGACTTAGACTTTCAGATGTCCAACCAGCCTCATGGAAGTCATTTAACTTCTCTCTACCTGTTTGTCTCTGCCATCACCCATGTGATTTACAGTTTCTAGAAATTCCTCTCATGAATGTCTCTAAAATGCTGTGAGACAGCTGGATGCCAAAGCACTATAAATGTTAGCAAATACTCTTCTAATTCTTAGAGCATTCGTACCGCTGTCTGAACTGGGGTCACTACCATAGCTTTAAAAACAGGCTCTCAAAGCGTGCAATCTCAGATAAGAAGTAGTTTTAAAAAGCTGATGCTTTTCCCAAGGTCTGTAAAACCAGCAAATAGCAAACAAAAGCTTTAATTCACTGTAATTTATGCAACGTTAATGCTTCTTGTCCTGGCTGTCAGGCTGTCAGTGTGGCTCCATGATGATTCCACCTGTATGCTGTTTGCAGGGCCTGGTTGAAGTGATGTGGGATTCTCGAGCTGAGGAGGTTGCCCAAAATCCCATCCTGCTGTCTGCTGCGTGAGAGTGCATTACCCCAGCCAGGCTAGGGTGGAATGCTGAACCTGCTGGGTTTTTAACTAGGCATCATGAGTCAGACGCTTTACTGTTAGAAGTGCAGAGTTTGGGCTATTTAATTATTTGTTAGCTGTAAGAATCTAAGGATTCATGAACCGTCTCTTTTGAGGAATGCAGTGATTTCATCAGATAAATGTTTAAAGCGGGGCTAAGATAGTAGCCAACCACAGCAGAAAAATATTTTTTTCCTTTGAGATAACCTCTTAAATATATACATATTTAAAACCATTTTATCTTCTCTAATTCTAAGCACCCCTTCTGTCAGCAGCAGACAGAAATAGAAAGAAAAAACCCTCAGTGGATGCCTTTTATTTTTTTGTGAAATGTGTCAGATGATAAGCAAAATATAACTGGGTATTTATTTTACTTTTCATGTGCCCTGCAAACTGTGGAAGGCAGCAAGTGATAGATAGAGCAGCAACAGCCTGATAAGCATGGCTTTTCCCTTTTTGCCAGCTTTCTGTTTATACTGCCATTAAGCGAACACTGGGCTAGAGACCAAATGTCTTTACTCATCTGGGAGATTTCAGAGCTTCTGAGAGTAAACTAGTGCAAAAAGCAACCCCTTGATTACAAGATCTGTAAGTAAATGTTACTCCTGCAATAATCGCCATTTCCCCTCCATCTCCTCCACAGCACATTCTGTTCTAACAGTGCCTAACAAACAATAATAGCAAAAATAAGGCATATTTTTTACACTGGTTATTTTCTGTCTCCTTACTGAAAAGGACACATAATGGAATGAATCTGGCTTCCCATCTGTTGCTAGGTGCAATTCAAAGTGGCAGTTTTGACCTATAAAGATTTGGCTGGTTTGCGTCATGCTTACCCTAGAGACAGCCTCTCCCCTTTAATTTCTCTGTGTCTCCATTTTCCATCTGTGAAAAATCAGGGTAACTCTGCTTTTCTACTTCACAGGGATTTTACAAGGACACATTTATTAACAGGCACAAAGCACAGGCTCTGTATTAGACATCACACAACTATCTATGTCTAAAAACTTGCTGCCACCCTCAGTCCCATGGAATTCAAGTTGGTTGACCTTCATTTCATGTAATGAAGGTGATTCATTGTTCTAGGCTGTATTATGAATTGCCAGCTCCTAGTCTTGCCATTTTTAAACTCGTGCATAACATGATACTTGCAAGTCGTCCAGCTGAATTTGTTTCCCAGTAAATAGATTGGGACATCCTAGGGATATAAGGTTAGAACTATATTTACATGTTGCAGTTTTGGGTCCCAAATAAAATAAGGGGCAGCGGGGACCACAAACTTGTGTTGGAGATGTATGTGAGATACTTATTTACTTGGGAAAGGTTTTCTCAGAGCACGTATATCTAGAGTTGCGGTTGCCTGCTGTATTAGAAGTAAAGTAGTTCTTCAGTTAGCTTCATAAATCAGTAGTTCTCGGGTGCATTTTTGCAGTCACATGCAGGTCAGGTTTAAGCAGTTCAACATGCCTTTTTGAGAGAAGATGTGTCCAGGGCATGTTGGCTGACCAAAGCAATATTTTAGACCTGTACTAAATTATGGACTCAGTCCTGCAAGTGTTCAGGAGATGGGTAGGGGCATTTTAAGGAGCCTTGGCTTTAGAGAAGCAGCTCTTCAGCCCAGACTTACGGGGTTTCATACCTGTCCTATTTCTGAGGTTATTGTTGGAATGCCAGAATTCAAGCTCAGCAGTGGTAGTAGTTCTGCAACTGAATGGTGGACAGTACAGCAGTGTTTCTTGTGGATGATTACAAGACATGGTCCATCCAGCTAGATGGATCAGCTTCTTCATTGGTGTGGGTCTTATCTTGGAAAAAGTAGGGTCCATCCCTACCAGACCTTTATAACCCTTGGTAAAATGTTTGACTCTTACTTCCTTGCTGTGCTAAGCATGGATAACACATATACTACCATAATGCTAGCCCTTGGTGGGGATTTTGGTGCCTATTCCCAAGCTCATGGAGACAGACAAGATCCAGGCTGTGCCGAAGTAGAATGTGGGAAACTGTTATAAGGTTTATTAAAGATCATTGCCATATTTTATGTTTTTCAGCATATCGCATCCAAATATTCTAATTTTTTTCATATTATCTTCATAACATGAATGAAACTTGACCTTGTTTGGTACGATACTCTATTGCGTTGTATATATATGCATGCATACACTTCGCAGAAGATGCAAAGTCTTCTGCAGAGAGGTCCACCAGCTAAAAAAATCAGAGCTGCTACTCTACCTAACTGAGTAACTCCTCTTAATTCTATTCTTTGTGTTTTTGATAAATGTAGGATTTTATCCTTTTCAGGTCTAGCTACCCTTTAGGAATCTTGTTGAGAGAGTTTTTAAAAAATTAAACTACAGCAGAGTTGTTTGTTTGTTTTTTTTTAACCTGTGTTTAGAAACATGTTAACAAACTGCAAATAAGTAGTACATTAAAATTTAGCTTAGAGTGTATTCATTTTAGTTAACTAAACAAAACCCACAAACCCCTTCATTTGAACATCAGTGATGTGGAAGCTGCTGTTTTGAGTTTTGGCAGGGACACAGCTTTTGAGAACTGGAAATAAGAGTATCAGGGAAAGATAGAGACAGGGTCTCATCCTGCAGTGCTTTACTCATTTGAATAGCTCTTCTTATTTCCTTAGGACATGTTTGCCTGTAGCACAGCATTCCAGTGGAAAGTCTCTTAATTTTGCTCAAAGAATGGGGTCAGGAGGAGGTGAATTCTGCCTGTGTAGCAGGGAGTGGGCAGGTTGAGCTCCACTGAGCCTTCTCACGCGCCTCCTGCTCAGCCCAAGGAGCAGCACTTCGGTTTGACCATGTGAGCTATTTCACAGCACCTCGTTAGCATGGGATGATGGCTTTATTGGGGGAATGAGTCATAAAAAAGCTTCCTTTGGTTAAAAACGAGCAGTTTCATTTTAGTGCGATGACAGCCTGATACTGAGGATTGAATTTTTACGTTAAAGCTAGTTTTGTGTGTGTGCAGGCAAGAGAAGGGAACTGTGGATGCACATGTCTAGAAAGGAGCCACTGCAGGGGGCGCAATCAAAAGAAAGAAAACCTGCCGTGATTTTTTTGTTCTTACTTTTTAAACTTGTGAAGTTTTCATACTCCTGTCAGCTCAATGGGCATCTCTTTAAGTAGCAAAACCCTTGTGTGGAAGTCCTGTCTCTGAATCTTATTTGTAAGAGTGATCATTTGCAACTATGGATAAGCAAAGTACCAAGGAGGAAGGTATCAGATGTGTTTTTTACTGCTAGTTGTAAAGCAAACTTTTAATTCATGTATTGCACAGTCCTGTATCTTGTCATCATGGAAGCAGTCTACAGAAAGTTGCTGTCTTATCTGTTCTGGTGGAAAAAACCCAATGTGGGAAAATGTGTCAAAAAACCCTCACGTAATGTAGTACCAGTGTTTAAAAAAATCCATGTTCACCTTTCATGTGAACATCCCAAAGTGCTTTTCAGATGGGGAAACTGGAACACAGATTAACGATGTGGTACTTCTGGCTCCCTATTACAATATATTTATTTCATTTTCCTTCTGTATTTTGTTACCTAGGAAAGCCAATCTTGTTTTTTTGTTATGGTTCATACCACAGTAATGTCCCACCCTGCCCTGGTCCTGAGGTCTCCAGATGCTACTGTAATGTAAATAATGCATATCAGCATGTCACCTGTCGAGGCAAGGGCAGAGGGAACAGAACCAGGCTCCAGGGCATGTTTTCCTGGCCACTAGACCAGACTGCCTCCCTAGTGTTGGTTTTCATCATCGACATTATATTGATTTTCAAGGAAAATGCCACAAATAAGCAGCCACGCATTTTCTGAAAAAAGGGCCATCATAATAGTTAATAGGTTTAGAAGCATAGTGTATGCACAGCTCACCCAAAAAAGCACATGATTATCTACAGTCAATCACAGGCTAATATGTCTCTCACGGCATAACCACCGATACGCATCATGAAGAACAATACCTAAATTCTTTGGTACTAAAATGACAGAATTCTACCTGACAAGACAGCACAAGCTAATATATGTGAGAAGAAGTCTGACTCAACCTCTTATTAATTGCTATTTATTTTTTTGTGATGACAGCCAGTAGAGGGCACTGGTAGATGTCTATATAGTAGAGAGCTGTGCATTCCCATTCCTTAAGAGCCCAAATAAACCCACACAACTTGGTGTGACTTGCTGCCAAGAATATGTTGCATTTCTTGCCACAGTGCTCTGTCCACCAATAGTATAAGTCTGCTTGAGCTAC
Organism: Burhinus oedicnemus; assembly: GCA_008921705.1. Taxonomy (NCBI): domain Eukaryota; kingdom Metazoa; phylum Chordata; class Aves; order Charadriiformes; family Burhinidae; genus Burhinus; species Burhinus oedicnemus. Next base: position 34,074 of record VFFE01007634.1, on the reverse strand, counting down.
CAGCAACTGGACTTAGTTCTTCAGCATGTATTGTAGACCTCAAGCTTTAGGTCAGGAGGTCTTCAACTAACTGCATTGACAACCACAATGATAGTTCTTGTGAATGACTGTTTTCTGCTGAAATAGCAAATAGTATTTGCAGATAATGCATTGGGATATCCATGCATTGGGATATCCATATGGGATATCCGTATTTAGAGATCAGGTGAGGAAGGGGGAAGAGTGTTACATATCTTGTATAGTTTAGCCACCTTGATTGGAGGTGGACCTAACTGAAGATACTATACTTCTGGCCACATTGATTAAGATTTTTAGGTGCAGCTGTTCTCCATGACATCCCTACTTGCCTCGATGGTGTCACATACATCTAACATACGGGCATACTACCTGCAAGGCAGGAGCTAATTTCAAAGAAGTTTTTGGTGTTGTGGGCAGGTCAGTAAATGGATTGATTGACTGTATGGACCCACATTCTCTTATGAGACACTGTAGCCCTGAGGCCTTGGCCTATTCTCTCCTATCTACGTATTTAATGTATTTTTGTGTGATGGCTCCATTTATGTCCTGTTCTTTGTAAAACAGCTAGCACGATAGTGCCCAGGTTGTGATCGGAGCCCCTGGGCATTATCATGTCATTAATAACAGTAATGTCATTTTCACTTTTAAAGCCTGTAACGACCTCATCATGTTCTACCTATCTTTTAAATAGTGTTCGTTGTTACTCCTCATAAAGACTACAGGAGGAACATTGACTTTCGACTGAGAATATTGAACCTTAGAGCAAACAGATTGGTTATGGCCATTTTTGGGTGTTTTGGCGCCTTTGTGTTCTTCAGGTTAAAGTGCTATTTATTCTGAGTGCTGTTGGCCTGATTTTAATCCTAGCTAATGCCTTGCAGCCATTGAATGGAATATATTGAGTAGAAAAATAAATTCAGTCTTACAGAATGATGCTGTAAGAGCAGTTTAAAAAGGTCAAAGATGGAATTTATTTTCTCTGTGTTGCTGGAACTCCTGTGTTTGAGTGTTTAGAAACTTGATATTCCTTTATAGCAAGTGAATAAATCAGAGAAAAACTAGAGCCTTATATTGGCAGTTCCTGAATACCTCACCGAGTAGCTTCTCCTTGGAGGTAAATCAGTGAGAAGTAAAAGGTGTTGAATGTCTTCAGCTATTTGTGGATGTAGAACAGATTGGAGCAGGATGGAATAGAATCCATCCATGAATTAAGTCACCACAAATGGTTTTCAGTCAATGCACAGTTTCTGCACGTACTAGAATAATAAAGAATGGGGGTGGCCGTATCAGAGGTCATAAGAAAAAACTCAAGTGTGTTAAATGTTCACATCTGTCAATCCTGCTCTTTTTGGAGTGGATGGAAAATAGCTGAAGGAATCATGACGCGTGTCCCAAATGACTCTACGGATGATCTGGGAAGTCTCCAGGGATGGTATTTGATTCTGAACACACACTATTTTTTCTTGTCAGTCGTCAAACTGGCATTGCACACTGTTATTAAGCTATTACCCAGCTTTTGTGAAACACACAGAATCATCGCAACAAGATAAAGCCCTAAGTGAAAATCTCAGTGGCTCACAACAAACACTTGTTGAACAAAGCAAAGTTCATACTACTGTTTTCTTTTGATGATGTTCAGGGACATGTACATTTAATACACTAATGTATCGGCAACTGTAATCAAAATAGAAGGAATAGAGAGTCTAAAGACATGAAAATATTTTCTGAAACCTACTAATGAAAGTTAGGATTTTGTAGATAGCTCCCTGGAACAGTGAGATCTGTTGAGCACTTAGATGTGATTCCTATAACTTGATCAGGGCACGTGGATCTACTCTTACAGGAGAGGGGAAAAGGCTACCTAGTTGCTACAGTACAATTTGTTAAAAGGATAATTGCTGATTATATTAACTTCTTGACAAATGCTTTCAACTATACAAAGTACCAATTCACTTGTGGATTTAAACAAAATGCTGATGACTGATGATAAGTATTTTTATTGTTTTGGAGACGTTAAAGACTGTAGGTTTAGTATAATCTGTCTATGACTTCCATTGACTTTGGTGGAATAGGCCTAGAAAATGTTTCCCTATTTTAGGGTGAAAATACTTTGGCTTTTTCTCTAGAGTTTATAATGTTTAAGTTATTAGAAAAACTTTTGCTTTCCACATTTTAAATGTATTTTTTTTAATCTTGTGCTGTTTTTTGCTCTAACTAAATGGAGTTCTAGTTTTATCTGTTCTTCTCTTGAAGAGAAAGAGGAAGCTTATTTTAAATATGGCATTTTCATGGACTCTTAAAAACAATATTAGAATTACTTAATTTACACAAATTTTTAGAAAACATTTGTTCTTTATTTCTTAAATGCTATATCTGCATTTCAGATTTATGGTACCCATCCCTTTTGAAAATGGGAAATGTAGACAAGGAAGACAGGGAAATGATTCCAAGTATTGATTTAGTTTTTACACTGAAAGACATGAAAGATTCTTTTGGTCTTCAATTTTCAACAGACAGTTTAGAGCATATAGTAATCTACAGTGGGGGCACGCATGTGTAAACCCTTAACATCTGAAAACAATAATCAAGCTTCTTATAATCTGTACAGTGTTTTTAAAAAAAGACCAAATTCTCTTCCTTGTTATTCAGCAGAAGGGGCTGTGTCTGCAACAGGACAACATCGATTCTAGCTGAATTTTGCCAGATGTGCAGTAATGCCTTTGTTTCATGTCAGGAAAGTGACTGTTTTAAAATGGCTTTTCTAATTCAGGATATTTTGATATTCAATAAATAATTTGGAAGAGTCTGGATTAGGATGAATGCCTATAATAAATGTATTTTAAATTAAATAGGATTGAAATATTAATTTATTTTTTCTGCCTAGCTCCAAGTTGCCCATCAAGTTATATGTTTTGTTAGCTCCAAATTCTTCCCTGCGTAAAGTCACAGGGGTCAGCAGAGTTAATCCATGCAAACGTTTTTGCCCAATGTCTTTTTTGGTAACTTAATTTATGCTTAATTGTTCTACATAATTACAAAGAGCAGTTTAGTGACAGTTTGTGAGAAATGGTCTCAATGAACCATTGCTAACACTGTGGCTCCACAAATGAAACATTGCATCACAGTCTGCTAGTTCTGGCATCAGGTTTTTTGTTAAGTATAAAAGGTGAGTAGATTTGGTGCTGAGCTCAGCCTGCAAAAAAGAGTAATTTCCCCTGTACCACACCAAGATTTCTTGCTCCTTACATAATTTCCCTCCACCAAGCATAATGGGATTCTGTATAAGCCATCTCCACAGTAGAAAGAGTAGCTTGTCAAATAGACTGGTGTATTCCTGCTTGGTATCTGTGGACTATGGATGGACTATAATAATTACACAGCACTGGGCACTGCTGTTATAATCATATTGGAGAGTCTGCTCTTTAAGGGTAGCATTTTTATAGCACGTGTGTTGCAGGGGACTGTATGATTTAACTTGGGCACCAGCTTTTATTACGAAAGACTAGGCTGGCTTAAATTGACATTGCAACTCAGAGGACTAAGGAGAATGACACCACCACTAGACGTGGAGCTTTATAAAAACTGACCGTCATGCTATTATTAAAAATAAAAAACAAAAGCTCAGCACTGAATCCTAATGAAGGAGATCTTTGCGTTAATTCAGAGAATGTAGTATGATTTTGTAGACCCTTTTGGGTGGCTGGAGTAACTCTCCACTGCAGGTGTGAAAGGACGAATCCGATGGTGGTGTAATACTCCATTTCTGAAGGGCTGAAGAGCCATTCAGTTCCTTGATCAAGGCCATTGTTGGCCCTTTTCTGTCCAGTGAAAATGATCGGAAAAAAAAATATTCAAAATATTTATATGTAAATGGTAATATCTATTCATATAAAAATAACGCATGGCTGTTCTGTAGGTTATCTGGAAATATACTTGTCTATTATCCTTAGGTCAGCTGGTCAAAATAGTTTCCTTTACTTCTCTGTATTGCAGGCAGATTTCTGAGGTTCCTTTCAAGTTATTCCCTTAAATATTTGATCTAGTTAGTCTTATGTAAATACTAGCAATCTAGGGCAAAAGTCTGGTCTATTTTCATTTGCCAAGGTCTGGAGTAACTGTGCTTATCCGAATTATTCTAGATTGGTCTGGTCTCTACCAGTAAACGTGAGTCGTAGTCTCCTGTTTGATTCATGCACGTTGTTCTCATTATCCTTAATGGATGTTGCACACATACATTAGGAAAATAGACCCTATTAGGAACTGTCTAAAAAGTGAATGAAAATGATAATCACTTTGTCTTGGATGAAGTATTGTATTTATTCTATGGGATTTAAAAGGATATTTTAGTGTTTAAATTATCTGGTGCATTAGAGACTGGTTTAGATAGGCTTTGGTTGATTGACAGTGGTGGGTATATTTTAGAAAATGATTATATGCATTGAGACTTTAATTTTGCTGTGAATTATATTATTTTTGGAGATGCAAATTGCCATCTCTCCCAGGAGACAGAAATAGTGTGCTGCTTATTTGATTTTTAGCAATAATTAAAATGATGTGTTAAATTAGGCTCAGGTAGTATCATGAAAGAGGACCTACCTACTTGTGTGAAGGAGTTCAGAATCCTTGATGAAGCCATGAAATTTTGTAGTAAAATAAAGTGGGTAGCCTGTGGTTTGTAGCATAGAAATCACCGTTCTCCACGCGTATCATCATGTAAGAAGGCCAAGTAGAGAGACAAAGCAGCAGTGTTGTTCACTGAGATTGAGGGTGGGTGCTCTCCAAATGAGAATTAAACCAACTGAAGAACAGATGAGTGGACTCGAGCTATTGCCTTGCCTTACACTTAGCTGACACAGAAGACTGTAATTTTGACTGTTGTCAATCCTTTCATTTTCATCTGTTGCCATTCCCGAGGCTGTGACTGAATCAATAAGTACCTACGCAAGGGCTTCGAGGGAGAATTCACTGCTAGCTGAATAGATCTGCAGGTTACATCTCACTTTTTAGACCACTGGGCTTTGTGGTCAGGCTGTAGGAGGGAATAAGGTTAAAAGAATGATCACTGGGTCTCCTTGTTGTTTCAACTTCACAGCTTCCTACCAGCAGCCCCAATTTAGTTAAGGTTGTTATTTTCTCCCCTAGAGAAGAGAAATCACACGAAAAGTAAAGTGACGTTTGTTACAGCTGATGGGAAGCAAACTGAGTGCAGTGGAGTGGGTGATCTTTATTGAGGACTAGGTGGCAATGTCACATATCACCCTCTGCGCAGAACCTGGCAAGTGTAAAGATCCTCTTTCCTTGCTAACCGGAGCAGGGGATGGTTGTCATGGTAGATGGATGGGAGTGGGTGTGAGAGGACTCGGAGAGTTCTTTTATGCCTGTAATTGAGGAGAATCGGAGATAACTTGTTAATCTTCAAGGGACAGCAAAGAAAATTGACAGCTTGGTTCAGAGCAAGAAGGAGACTTTAAGTGTGAGTACTATTAGAGCAGAGTAAGTTGTTTCTAAATAGGGGCAAGTGTGTTTGTGCATGTGCATCCTTAAATGCTCTAGGCAGAAGGTGTTTGTCTGAACCACAAGGCTGGGATTGAGAATAGCATTCAAATAATTTCCTAAATTCCAGCAAAGACAATTATAAATTTACCATATCAGGGAACTACAGAATTAAGACTTAAATTACTTTCTATTGTACTACATTGTCTGCAGATGCTCCATGTATAATGTTGTACAAATGGAAATGCTCTGCAATTTAACTGTGCCACTTCTTAGTGAGGTCATCTGGTGCTTTGAAACCACTTATTATCCAAACACTGGGAGGAGCATCAAGAATGGATTCCTAGCATTGATTTTGAATTTCTTTCAATTTTTGTCATGGGTCTTACAGGTATGACCTTATCTCAAATGGTTGTATTTAATTACAAATTGCTTATGTGTTCTATAATCCTATAGGTGACAATGTGTAGTCATAATTTAGGATGCTACAGTTCAGCTGCGGCAGGAAACTACAGTCTCTGGAGCCTCAGATTATAATTCTCAGTGGTTTGGAAGTGTAAGCAAAAGTTAGCAATGTGATATTCAAATTCTGTGACCCTACTGTCCCCCAAATTAGGGACCATCTACTTAGGCATCTCTCTAGGAAAATCTCTGAACATTACTGTAAAACAAAGACAGACAAGGAGAATGCGAAACTTGCAATGCTGAATCAAAAGAACTGTGTGATTTCTATAGTCTCTATTGCCAAGTAGTACTTAATTTTTCCAAAGGCAGGGATAGAAAATGGCCAGTAATGCGTAACTGCCAAATAAACATAAATGTCAGCATTACTGAGGCTTATCATATGCAAACCGAAAAATGTAGAAGAGTGTTCTCTCCAAAACATTATTTATAACATTAGCTGGTGTATTGATTATATATCCTCTCAACCAGTGTTTTTATTGACTTTATGTTCTTAGCTGTTCATCATAGTACTATTCCTTTCCATGTTCCTTTTCTTTTTCATACTTGGAGGCAAAAATGTCATTTCATCTCAATAACAATAGGACTCGATGATTTTCAAATTCATAAAAAATAAAAAAAAGCCTGAGAGGTGCACCAAATCTTCCACATTCTGCATTCATATTTTCCTGTATCACTTTCCCCAGCCTCCTGTGCCTGCATCTTGATGACCACTTCCTTGTCAAATCAAAAAGTCTTCCTGCTGTCAGAGAAACTCCTTAGTTCTGGCTTCTATTATTTGGAACAATTTCTTCACATCTTTCCACCTCATCAACTCATCTTATTGACTGTCCCTTGTGCTTCACGTTTTCTTAAAGAACGTATTTTTCTCCCTTGTACTTGTGTGTATCTCCATTCCTTTGTCATTCTGCTCTCTCTTGGTATTGCAGTCATTAATTGCATAATTTCAAGGTAAAAACCAGTAAGGGCACAGTTTGTTTGAAAAACTCAATGTAAGATGAAGTTGTATAATATTTTCTTTATGCTATTAATTCCCCAGGCTCCTTCTCTCCCTGCGAAAATGAGGCTCAGATTCTGGAAATACTCCCTATCAGCTCCTAGCTCTGTCACGCAAAACTGCATCTTGAGGTTGGCTTATCCATGTTGATTATGGTTATGTAGAAAGGGAAGGCGAACAGCCTTATTTTTCTACTACTTCTGTTAGACCAAATGAGAATCATTCCTTCTCAAAACCATAAGCGAGTATTATGCAGCCATTTGCTGTGTAGCACTTATAAGGAAAAGCCATCACAGGAAAATATCTTGATCAGGAAATACTGATAGTATTTTTCTAGAGCTGAAACTTTACTGATATGTCTCACACCAAAACAGTGCTGTTGAATCCATGAGCAATTTTTTGCTGTAATACAGCAGTATAGCTGTAGTGGCAAAACTTGCCCTATACAGATATGGCCAAAGAGGCCAGGGTCTGCCACAACCCCACCTGAGGCTGCGGTACCTGTTAGCACCCTCACCTGTCCTAGCTGCTTTGTAAACAAGAGTATTACTTTTTTGTCACATGAAATGGCTTTGTGTTAAGGAAGTGTGCTGTCCTGTGGACAGGCTGCATTTCAGACAGCATCTTGGCAGAGAGAAGCTGTCTGGTCACGGGGAGTGATGTTTTCCTCTGCTTTTGAGTGTGTCATATGTTTTTCACAAATGAATTTCTTAGTCTGAATATGATGCCATGGTGTGTGGATCAATACTGTTCCTCTGTGGCAAGGTATACAGAATGCCAAATGTGTTCGGCACGCTGTTATTATAAGGCAACTTAGTAGAGCCAAGAAGCCTGCAACCACCACTTTCATTAAGGGTAATTATCCTTGAGCAGCTGGGATAGGAGCAGGAGCCTGAATGGTAATTAGCTGCAATTGTTGCGAGATGCATTTTCAGGTTCCTGTACCATTTTTCGCTCTGTTTAAAAAACAGACTGAGGGAATTGTGATAAATCCTGGGTCCTTGCTGTTGGGGAGGAGCTAGCTGCCTACTGATCCGCTCAAATTAGGATGTTCTTTGCGTGTACATGTGGTCTTGCTGCAGTGAGAAATCATCCTGCACTTGGACGGTTTGGGTCTTTGCGGCAACATTAACATTTTCCTATCTGTTTTCTCAACAGATGTATTGCTTTATTGTTGAGTTTTATGTTGTAATAAATTAAAGTGACAACTACTGCAGATCTGTTTCAAGTCAGATTTGTTATACAGGTAGAGAGATATGTATGCCTGTCACCAATAAACAGAATTACCAGACTAGTAGAACCAGAGATACAACCTCAGTCACAGAACAGACTGATGTGTTTCTATCCATCAGCATTTTCAAAATGTACATTTTCTGTAGAAGTTTCGTGCTAGATTTAAATGGAAGAATAACTTTTTATTTTTAAAACACTTTTCCCCCCCACAACCTTCTTTGGTGCTGTGTTTTGGTGTCAGCAAATAGTGTTGGAAGGGTGTGACAAGTAGTATGTTCTTGCTGCAAGATCTTTTCACAAAATGAGAGAATTTGTAAAGAGAGGAAAAAGAATTAGTAAAGCTCTTATCATGCAGCACAAATCTGCTAGACACTTGATCACCCCTGCTCTGTCTTTGGATAATAACAGTCATCTTTTTCTACTAATGTTCATCTTCAAAACTTTTTACAAGTATTAGTTAATGAACTCTTGGAGCACTATTTAACAATTAAAAAGAGGTGCATGATGGAAAACTGAAATAAGGATGTTAGGTAGTACACACTTTTCATGTATTGTATTTCTGTGTAGGAAACACTTCTTGTTAGTTTGGAAGAAAAAATAAAGACCGAAGACTTGCTTCTGTGCTTTGCAAAGGACCCCTGAGGAATTGTGTCGGTGAGAATGAAGGGTGTTCAGCATGTCTGTGCTAGATGCTGGGTCCTGGTAGGATTTGTCCTGGATGTACAGTTGTCTTTTCTGGTTGCCCAATTATATTTTCCATGACTGGCATTTGTAGTGTACTATGTAGAATAATTATTGACTTCTTTTCACATTGTATGTGAGAATAAACAGTAACAATTTCTGTCTGTAAAGCAGGCACGAGTTTCATAATATTACAGATTTGACTGTGTATCCTTTTTTTCCTACTGCTTCACTTTTTTCCGTGAGTTAAGATTTTTCTGCTGTTAGAAATCTAAAACAATGGTTTCACCCCCTGCTCCAGTTCTAGGAGAATTTCAGCATACGCTATTTATGACAGTATTGAGAATCACCGATGCATTGCATCGATGTGAGTGAAGAGGACTCCAGCAGAGACTGAAGTGTTGGAGGAGCCAGGCACAGGTGTGATTTTTGCTGTATGCCTTCAGGTGAGTTTTTCAACTTTCTGAAAGCCTTTTTGGAAGTCTCCACTGATCTCTGGAGGGGAGGCCATGCTGATCTAGCCATTAATCAGTAGCAGAAGTTTTCATTGCCGGGTACATTTCTTTCTTTGACACTTTCCCTCTGCAAACCACAAAGTCCAGCAGTTCATGTTCTGTTGTAAGTGTGCTTTGTTGGAGCTGGTACTATTTTGGCTGCTGCTTCTTTGTATAGAAAAGAACGTGGTATGAAGGCTTGGTTATAGCGAAGCCTAACAGAGAAGAGCTCAGAGGATGGAGTAGAGATGCAGCAGCTCTTCTCCCTGCCCTCTTCCTTTTTTTGGCTAACCCTCCTGTCCCGCAGCTATTTGCTTGTAGGTTGTGTGAAGTTACAACTTAATAATTGAAATTCCCCCATTTGTTGGCTACGTATAGGCCCCCTGGTGCCTTGTTAAGTGCTCCATTGCCAGTGAATGTTCTTAATTATGTTTTGGAAGCCATTGTTCAAGTCACAAGTCATTTACTCAAGGTTTGGGCCCAGCAGGTAAACATTTTCAAATTAATTTAGGTTGCTAAACAGAAACCGCTTAGATCTCTTGATTGCTGATAACTTGTACTTCCTACTGAATTCAGTGGGAGAAGAGATTATTTACCACATTTTTAAATCAGGCTGATTGCTGCTTTAATGACAGGATCGGCTTTTACTAGTTTCCCAGTTTGGAATATGTTGAATATGATTTGGATGTAAAGAGAGGTGTCTATGAATGTCTGACTTGCATATTTAGAAGGGACATTAGGCATGCGCTAATGAAAACAGTCACCTATAAATTATTACTAACAACATCTGATCATAAATGACTAAACATGAAGATTTGTTGTTCTCTATCTTACTGGTTTTACATAAAGTAAAACAATAAAGCTGTCTTAAGAATCTCTATTATTCCTTTGTGCATGCAGCTATGTACTATAGAAAATACTCTAAATATTGTAGATACTGAAGGTATTTATAAGTGAATGATTTTTCTTTTATCCTTTTATATAAGGACATAACTTTGTTTTTATGGACCTTCACTTAATGTAAATCTTTTTTCCTTTCATGGAAAGCCACAGAATCTTTCTAATTTCTTTGCTGTCATTATCATCATCAGCTTTGTCCTTGTGCCCTCACTAATGAATGACAGCCGTTAGAAACCCAGAGTCAGCAAAATTTATACAGGACTTTATGCAGCATGAAGGGCACGAGGTTGCACTGCTGATGCACCCAGACCTTTACAACAGCAGACTTACATCTTGACCAAAACTAGATGCTGACAAACAATAGGGAAAAGTGTTTCCCTGCCCCCCATATCCAGTAGTAAATCAATCAGTAAATAAAGCTAGTAAGCAAGCAAACTAAAAACCCTCTGAACAGATATAAACCTCCTTTAGCCTGGCTTAAATAATTTCATTAACTTTTAGTGAGAAGAGCATGCCCATGTCCTGCTGACCAGTAAAAAAGTTGAAGGTTGCAAGTTTGACATGAGTACGTCCTCGGTTTCTGATGCAAAAATGCATCAGTTATGATGATACCTGAATTTCCATAATCTTAATTTCAGCCAGGTCGGTTGGTAGAAGTATAGCTTGTATTAAAAGTCGTCATGGTGGTTTATGTAGCAAACTTCTACATGGGCATGGGGGTTTTTTTGTAGTTGGAATTGGGGACTCCTGTTACTGTATCTTGAAGTACATGCAGTTTTGTTTTTTATTCACTCCCACTGTTGATGACCTGTCCACCTTTGGGAAAACATGTTAGCTGTTTTAATCTGAGCTAATAGTGGTGAATATCAATACTTTTTAATGCTATACGTTGGTTTCCATCTGTGACTTTATTAGTATAGGACTTCTGACTTCAGCATAGTGATCTTAATCATAGAAAACATTTAGCTTGCAGAAAACCTGTCAACAACAGAATTTTATTTATAAATAGCTGTAATGCTATGCTTGTTAAGATTTCTTTGGGAAAATACCACTTCAACACACATCCGCATCCACCCACAGTAAAAAAGATGATTTTTTAGGTAGGCAAAGCCAAAAAATGACTCTCAAGTATCATGCAGGTTGTTCTGTCAGGGCTTATGAAGTAAAATCTATCAATTTGTAAGTGAATTTACAATAAAAATCCAGATTTTTATCAGTGAATCTTGCTCAAAATATTGTACATATAGGGGAGGGACAGGAGACATCAGACCCTGTGGAAATGTACAAGAAATACAACCACTGACTGGTATCTCCTGCAAGCAAGGGGGGGTGCCTGAGGCATCTGACAGGAAAGCTGTATGCAGATGGACTATTTAGTCACCAGGAGGTGGGTGGCACTGAAAATGGGTTTGCAAGGCTGGTTGTGTGTCTTGAGATCATACAGGTTGTGTGGGTATTTGACAACTGGGTGTTTGTGGAAACTGAGGGGCTCTTATTGGAAGAACACATAAATAATGGGGATTTGGGTTACTTTGGATAGAAGTGGCACAGCTGGATTTGGAAGAACATGAAACTGCTAAGTCAGCACAGTAGACCCTCAACCTGATGGTGGTGCTTCCACGTCCCTGTGGCCTTTGCTAGCAGGCATTAAGCATCAGGAGGGGCGGTCCCCGACTACCCTTTCTGCAGTGGTGACTGTGGCTTGAAGTTCTTGCCCTGCACTTGCCATGCTCAGCGAGACTTGAACTATGGGTCAGAACTGGTCTGGGGTGAGGGGTGGTGGAGGACCTCTCCTCTGACAAGTGAGCAGCCCACCAGGTTTCTCCAGCTAAGTGGGCCACAAAGACAGGGGTCCTGCTTAAGTACCAGTAAGCACTTGGATACATGGTTAAAGTGAAAAAATACCTTAGTAGAGCTGGCAAGAAAGACAAAAGCTGCAGACAGTATGGATGTAGTGGTTGAAAAAGTTATGGAAATGGAAACTGATTGCTCTACCTTTGTAACAGATACTTCAGCCTCTTCATTTTTAATATCTGGGATGCTCTCTTTAGTTCCCTTTCTACTGAGAATAAGGACACGGTGTGCCTCAGTCAGGTTCTTCTGTCTTGTCATCCTCCCAGGTCAATGTAGATAAGAATTTCTGCTTTCCCAGCTGCTGCTGAATTCTGTTTTGTAAATAGTTCCCAAATTTTTCCCCTGCATCTGAAGTCCCATTTGCTTCTGAACAGCCAGCCGTGCTGTAGCTACCTCCCTGTGTGCCAGATGACTTCCTCAGTTGTTTTGCCCCAAAGAATTCCCACTCTTTCCCCCCACTTACTGGGTATGTGAGGATGTGCCTCTGCATTTCCTAAGCGACCTACATCAAAAGGGACAGAGTTGACAAGAATTATGGTAGCTTCCTCTTCAGCCTATTCATCCTACTTGCCTGCTGATTTCCACGTGCTTTCCCCTTTTGCCAGTCTTTTTAATCATTTCAATGGGACAATGTTTCCTATAACATTCATACATTGATATCAAAGGGTTTATTGGAATTCAAGAAGAAGAAATTGCTGCTATGTATCAGCAGTAATTAACAGTCTTTAAATCCATGATCCTCATCCATAACAATGTAACATCAAAGACCCTGAAGATAAAGGAGCAGTAGCATCTAATGGTGCAGACTGTTTTCACCAGGTCATATATCTACATTTGTTTAGTAAGAGTTTGAAAGCAAAACCAGAAGTTCTATTATTTTTATTACTTAGAGAAATCCAGCTACTTTGGTCTATCACATATGCAGGTGTGTATACCTGCCCTCTAGTATGATGAAGAGCAAAAAGAGATCATGGTTAGGCAGCAAAAAGGCTTTTTGGAGACTTCTGCGAGTTGAGGCTCTGGGTTTATTCTACCAGTTCTTCAGAACTGAAACCCCCCTGCTGTGTAGTGAAGCATGCCAGGGTGTTACCATGCTTTCCTCCCTGTATCCCTGTGGGATGGTTCATCTTCCCCTTCCTTTCAGAGAATGCAGAGATGGTTCGTGATGTATGAACTCCTTCATGTTTTTAATCACTAAGAATAATCTACCTAGCTTCTTAATGACTATGTGAAAGATATCTTCCAAAAAAAACCCCAAAAACAGGAGAGCATATTCCACTTTTTCCCCCTCTGGTTATTTACTTTTTCAGCTGCAGGGCCACATCTTCCCGCTGGTATGGCATGCATTTTTTTCTTTTCTCTAACACTTTTGGTTTTTCATATTCAGGAATGCTGTCCTTAAGCCACAAGACACTATTATGTTATCTGCCTGCGAGCAGAAAGGACCTTTCCCGCTCTTGTTGTCTGAATAGTTAAATCACAGTGGAGTATACATTTGCAAAAGCCAAAAATAATCTATGAGGTAGAGGGGCAGTTAGTGCTGTGCTGGCAGGTGTCTGGAAGAGATGGCAAAAGTCTCTCTGTTAGCATCTTGTTGGTGTCATTCAGACTCAAAGCTTGGAATAAACAGCTTATCTCCCATCCCAAGGTACTTGCATTGAGGGCAGTTCTAGTCCTGACTCTGGTTACTTGAGAGGCACACCTCATATAATAGTTCAAATTCGTCTTCATTTACTGTATGAAGCTTAGTGGACTAGTCTGAAGTATTATATGTTTTACTGCTGTATCCGTAATTGTTTTAGCACATTTATTTTTCTGCAGCTTTTCCACTGCAAACTTAGAGAAGACAGGCCTTTTGAACCAGCTTATATGAATTGATAGGACCTCAGAAAAGGTATTTTTCTTAAAGAAACACAAAACATACACCACCCAAAAGCCCAAAACAAAAAAAAAAACGCACCTTGTAGCCATATCTGAATAGCTGCGGATACTGAGATCTGCACTGAATATCTGCAATATTCTGAATATTCTCCCCAAGGAAAGCCTCCACTGTATTACGGAAACTTCCCTGTACTGTTTTGGGTGACCTTACTGAGAACACAGTCCTGTAAAACCTGCCTGCAGAAGCAAATTGTTAACTAGATCAGTAGATTGAACTGCTTTTGAACTACTCTAGTCTCAACAGCCTTAGTTTCATTTGGTAGATACATTGATGAGCCAACACTAATTCCTCAAGCTGTTTATGCTTCATATTGTCAGAAGACCAGTCTAATGCTTTTTCCACTCCCTTCAGATAGCTGAGAGAATACTAAACTGCATTTTTCTTTCCAAATTAGCATTACACTGAAAAACATGCTTCAAACCCCCTCTCTTCCTGCCCCCAGCTGTACCTACTGATCACTTGCACTAGCTTCCCTTACCCAGCCTTTATCTTTGTTCACCTGGCATCAAGAATGGGTAGAAGCAGCAGTCTCAGCTGGAGCTTTTTAGCTTAAAAACACTCTTCCATATTCGTTACAACAATATCCTTAAGGACATGACTTGATTATACTACATGGAGCTTGTCTGAACCACCAAAGAGAGCAGTTGATCACTTAGCATGCTAAAATGTCTGAGAATGAGAGAGGACTGTTTTGGAGGGGCATCTGGTGGGACCATCTTAAAAATCATCTTAAAGTAAGTTTGTTCTCTTAATATGCTAGGAATTCTTATGATGCTGTCATTAGGGGGTGAATTTTCTTTTTGGTACAGCAGCATTAGAAATACTGGGGTTTAAAATGCATACATGTTTATACATACATGCACACACTGTGAGCAGAGACATCTCATTCCACTGGAAGTAAATTTTTCCTCTTTATTGCAAAGGTTGGTGATGAGTTGTGACTAGTTTTTAACTCTTGAAAAAGTACAGAAAAAAAATCTCTATTCATTCCTAGTTCAGGAGTTTTACCCTTGCATAGACTTGCTTCAGGGCCTTGTATCAGGCCACGCTGTGGTTTTGCAGCCCTCGGTGTCTCCCTGTGTCTAGCAACAGGTATCTGGGCAACTCCTTATGTAGGCTGCTTTATTAATTGCTGCTGGTTACTGTTCTGCGTCAGCCACTTCTCGGTTCCCTGGTACGACTTGCCTCTGCAGTTCAATCTCCGGTGTTCTTTGACTTCACATTATCTCTAAATGTCAGCTGGTTAGGGACTTGCCCTGTAAATGATCTTTCTCATCTGATCCTCAGGATACTAGTGACTAGCTTGCACATGGACCTTTTCCAATTTTTTTATCCACTTCCCTAGCAGTCATTTCTTGAATTGTTACATCTGGTGTGAAGCAGTTGCCCTGAGGCTGAGAATTAGAGCTTATACCTTTAAGAAAACCCCAGCTTTGGCATCTGCTTTGTAAGTCTGCATATAGCTTGGTCTGTAGGTTTGTGCAGTGCGTTTGCATTGCCCTCCAGTGCATTAGGAAGCTCCCTTGCTAATTGTTTGCAAACTGACTTTTCACAGACGATCTCTTATGTCTTACATCTGGGCACAGAACTCTGGCTGGGATGCCCTTGCCAGGTCTGGCACAGCTGGCTTCGCTTCACTTGAGCTGTCTCTTAAGACAACTGGCACGAGGAAAACTGCATGAAAGTGTTTGCAGTGCATACAAATAGGCATACAGAATTACTCCTCCTGTCTGCCTTCTGGCTTGCCATCTCTTTCGATGTTTTAGAAAGCTGGTCTTGCCTGCCTCCTTCCCTGCTTGGAAGTGCTGTAAGCTTGCATAGCTATCTCTAAGACCCACTGAGAAACTGCAAGCAAGAGGTTTTGGTATCGCTATTGAAAATTTGGGTAGATACAATGCAGCTTTTTCTTTAGCATTTTCATATATGGGAAGCGATAACTCCAAAATTCAAGTACAGAGATGCTTGGTTTGATCAACATGATCAGTAAACTTATTCTCATGTGGAAATGCTTTTGCTATCTGAATCTGCTGGCGGCAATTGTCATTATCATTTTGAAATATCAGAATTTTTGAACACAAAAATTTACAATTTCAGCAGACATAGGTAGGATGCAACTATTTGTTACCTGCTGTAATAGGTAACTACTACCTTGTTACCAGCTTCAATGCTAAGATGCAGGTTTCACTGGATTTTTTGGCTGGGTAGCTATGGTTTTACTTGGCAAATGCAGCTGACTTGTTTTAGTTCACCCAGAAGTGACACAGCAGATTGTATTGGTAATCATAGCCAATATGATATGGATAAAGTGAAGAATTTCAGAATGTAGGAGTAAGAGGGAAGAAGAATAATTTTTATAGAAGGTTACTCTTTTCTCAAAAAACGTGATGTCTCTGTGCTTTGTATGGCAAAGGTGAAAAGGCAAAGGGCCAAGTCGGCTTGGGACTCGTGTTGGTATAATTCCATGGCAAAATAACAGTACTTGCCCGTTATATGAAGAAATCGCAACCAACCTGCATCCTTATTATATTAGACACGTATAACCATATAACGTTGGAAACCCTGTGCTTTAGAAAACTAGATTTAGCAGATGACTGAAATAAATAAGCCAGGAAAGGAGAGGAGAGAAATCCGGGTGTTGGTGGTAATTGCTTCATTAGCAGTAATCCCAATTACCCAGCCATTAGGACAGAGTTCTTGTGTCAGGCAGATGAAATGCATAAAGCAGTTTTGTAATAAGAGAGACGGCACCTCTTGCACTCCCAAAAACAAACTAGCCAAGGATGGAGCATAGTCTGGGAAAATTGCACCATATGCTCGTGGGTTGTACTGAACCTCACTGCAGAAAACCTGAAAGCCGGACGGGTGTCTGTGTTTCTGCAAAGGCGGAGTAGGTGTTTGGAGAGCAGGCTGATGGAGGTAACAAAATCACTGCAGTGTTCTGCCAGGTGCCATCCTAACACAGCTCGGGGCCAAGCCTGAACAAGCTTCCTGGCCCCATATCCCCATGCATAACTATGGCTCCTGCTGCTTAAGGACCCAGCTTGTCTGCACAGCCTGCCAGCATCCCCTCACTGCCACGGTGGGCAGAGGCTGGCGGACGGAGGCTTCCCACCGTGCTGGAGAGGAGCCAGCCCTGTCTGCTGTCACCTTGGCAAGTGGTGTGCCCTGGGCTGGGAAGGCAGGGTGGGCACATGCTCGTAGCGCTGGTGGAGATGGGGGGTGAAGGCAGGCGCTGACTATGAGGGTGGAGGTTCCTCTGCTGGCATGGCCAAATGAAGTTTAGCCTGCGCCTCTCAGAAGCTGAAATATGACCCAGCTCTTCTGACACAATTTAGCTTTGAAAAGCTGCACATCCTGCCTGCAGTCCTTCAGCTTCAGAGAGCAGAAGGTCCTGTTGGTTCAGGATGCTTTGGTAGCACATATGGCCTTGCACTTAGCTTAGTTTTCCTGTTTGCAACAGAGATGCTGTGTGTGGCTCATAGTACACAGAGAAAAATACCCAAACGTGAACGTGGTTTCAACTCTGAGCATCTTGGTGAAATTCCTCTTCTCCTAAGCTGAGAAGCTAGCTCCTGCTTACGGGGTTATTGCTGGGGGAAGGATGGTCAGCAGGAATTAGCAGAACCCAAATTCCCATGGTGTAGATATAAGAAGCTCTCTCGACATAGTTTGCCAACATCTTCGCAAGGGGATTTGGTTCATACATTAAAAAAACCACCCTTGTTGTCCACACCCACTTATATACCATTCCATTTGAAGTGTCCTCTTTAAACTGGTAGATTTTAGTGCACGCAGAGGCTGGTGCCTTGAATCTGTCAGGTAGTATGGGAGCATGAGACAGTGATCTGAAGAGCCTGCTGGCTTACAGACCTGAAGGAGCTGTTTGGGTTTGTGTTGGTTTGGTTTTTGGTTTTTTTTTTCCACTCATCGCACACTATAAGTCCTAATTGTATTTTTATTCATTAAAACAACACACTTAATGCATTTCTTAGTATTGCATTGCCTGGAGTTGTTAGATACTATTACAGAGTAGTTAGGTAGTTAAGACACTGTTAAAGCACGTGTAGAATTTGAAAGACGTTTTTTACTTGTAAGGCTTTATATGTATATATATACATAGAGAGAGATAGATATACACACACTGCTGAAGGAGGGGAAAAAAAACCCAAACCAACAAAAAAAAAGGAAATTCCACTAAGGAACATAAACCAACATTTAAGTAATAGTGAAGAGTCTGGCTTAAGCTCAAAAATTCAAGGAAATTCAGAGTGAAGGCTGAAAATCCATGTTGATAATCAGCCCTGATATTTATTTCTTCCTTTCTTTTTACTGTAATGAGAATGGAGGCTGGAGTTGTCAGCCTTTCAGCTTTAGCTCAGAATCTGATTCCAAGTCAGACATTTAATATTGAAGAAAAAAACCTGATTCTTGTAAATCAGTTGTAAATCAGTTTTTCTTTTAATACCACAGTGTACTATTTCAGGAGGAGGTCTTAAAGAAAGCTGTTCTTCCAGGTAACAATATCTCCAGCCTGATAAGCTAAGATGCAAGCATGAATGCGGTCTCTCAACAGCAGCAAAAGTTCCTAAGGAGCACAACAGGATCACCCTGTTGGTAGAGAAGTAATGTGAAAGCAAAGAGGTTGCAGTATTCTGCAAACTGCAGGTGATCAAAAATCAGGAGATTAAACTCATTCAGAAATCAGTAAGCAGCTTACTGAGTGCTATGTACTAGTATGTATTCTCTCTATATGATCAGTATGTATACAGTGTAAATATGAACATATAATCAGTGTATATGATATTTCTATCCGTGTTTACTTTCTGACCTCTGAACAGCTAGTTCACTTGCTGAAGTGTCTTGAACTTTTCTTTGAGCTTAAATACTATGACACAACCAGTTAGAATTTAAAAAATAAATAATTTTCTGTAATAAGTGTTTAATTGCAGTAAAATCCTAACAGTTAAAAATAGTAGTTATAAATTGCAATTTAACACTTATTACAGAAAATGATGCTGATTTAATGATGATTTATTTAATGATTTATTTTGCATATCATGATTTAAATTGCATATTATTGGTGCTGAATTCCTTTCCATTTGGGAAGGTCACTTAAAACTTCACTCTGATTTGTATTTTATTGATGTGGAACTGTAATATTTACAAGCACTTAGGTGAAATGGGAGGCAGAGATGAGAAAACTTACTTTTTTTTTTTTTTTTTTTTTGAAAGTCTAAAGAGAACTCGATATTCTGTCTAACTGCTTGGCTGAAGAGTGTTTCCCACAGATGCGATGAGACCTCCTCCTACTGTTTCATTTTATTTTAGACACCGAGTGCACTCGGTGTCTACACATGGGATGAAAATCTCAAACCCTCTGAATGAGGAGTACTTGAAATCATAAAAACAGCTAGTGCACATTGATCACTTATCTCATCCCAAATGGCCATGATCAAACCCTTTTCCCCAGGAGGGATGGCTTTTCCTTCCAGGCTCCAAAGCTTCCCGTTTCAGCTGTGAAGTAGGATGCTCTGATGGGAACATCTTTAACACAGGCTGCTCTCAAGTCCTCATCAACTGGATTCAGAGTTATTGGCATTCACTGCCTTTGAGATGGAAAATAAATCTCATGATCTAGAACTCAAAGAAAATGTTCTTTGGATTTCCCTTGAGAGCACTAATCCCTATTTTTAATTGGGAGACAAAACTTAGAAAGAGGATTTTATTAGACCTCATGTTCCATGAAGTAAAAGAGCAATTTGCACAGCCACAGTTTGTATTCCAGTGGTAGTGAAAGCAATGCTTGAAATGGGCATAAAGGTTGAACAGAGATGTATTTCAAGTGCATTAAACATCTTTTAGGAAAATATTGCTGACATGCTGTTTTGGGTTTTTTTTAAAATGTGCCTATCCCTGTAAGGAAAGAGTAGGCTGTATTTAAAAAAAGAAAAGAAATCTACTAGATACATCTCTATGAGGGCTATTACCTGTCGCTGGGTTCTTCACATTTTTATTTGAAGCCATAGAACTTCCATATTCTGAGCATATCTGGGGAAATTGCCATGCAGTTCAAATTCATTTCAGGATGTTTGGAGTTTAAATTCAATCTATGCTCCAGCATATTTATTTTTTTTTTGACAAATAATGTTAATATGTTTCATTGGGAGAGAAATGTCAGAAACATCACCATTTCTACTGAAGCTAACATCCCTGCATGATGCTACGAAAAAACTGATACCCGCAGTTCTCTTGCGATACTGTTGTCTTGCGTAATGTTCATCCCTTCGCTCTCAATCCCACTGCAGCATCACATGCTTTATAGCCCCTGTAGATGTGCATGGCTGCGGTGAGCTGGATGCAGGCAGGCTGTACTGCGACCACAGATGTGCTCTGATATTTTTTTATATAGAAGACACATGCCTCTGGAGGATTTTTGTGGGGAAAGAATTTCAGCTGCTGGAAAATGAAGGATAGTCATGCCAAGGACAAACCAAGTAGCTTTGTCATCTTACAGCATGCAGCTTTTTATTTGCAGAGGAAAGTAATATATTGTGGTTTGGGTTAGTCTGGATCTGCGGGTTGGAAGGTTGAGTTGAATTTCTCAGAGTCCCTGCTGTCGATAAGTATCTTGCTAAGGCTGGCCTTCTTTCCTACTTCCCCTCTTAAATGCAGTTGTAGTGAATTCTTAACTTTGGAGTTTGAAATCTTTCTGCCAAACTTGTTGTACAGGTGCTGAATATTCAGCTGTCAAATTCTGAATAAAGGTTGTTGCAGGGGCACAAAAACCTGAGCTAATTTCACCACATTTTCCTCCTCCCCCTGAAAAAAAGCACAAAAGGCTTTTCTTACAGCATCTGTAATGAGCTGTTTGGATTCTACATCCCCTTCTGCACCTCACAATACAGAGTAAGCAGTCAGGACTGACTTGACTTTAACAGGAAATATCTGTGTTTCCAGGGGAAAGGAGAATCTTGAATTTACTTAAATGCCTTAGCAGCTTTAAGTAATTCAAGACATAGCACATCCCATGTAGATCTGATAGCTGAACCGTGTATCAGAGAAACACAATTAAATGTAATGAAGTGTAGATTTGAATCACAGTTTGGCCTGAATGTAACCTTGAAGTAAGTGTCTTATATTAATATTTACAATTGATATCAATCATTGCAATTAGTAATAACAGTAATGAGACAGAAGCAAAATAGTAACCTTATTAAAATCCTCATTTCAATAATGTAACGTGACTCAGGCATTTGAAGTGAAAATGGATGCATGTTGATTAAATTTGAAAAATAATTTTTTTTTAGTCTTTTTCTCAAAAAACCTCATTATAGCTTGATTTATCACTGGGGTTTACAGTTACCTGTAGTGGAAATGCAGAGCACCATTAAAATAAATGGAGATCAGGAGAAAGAATAGTTGGAAGATCTAGTCTTGTAGCACACTCCTGCTGGAGCAGGTTTGGTTATTGTTTGTCTTTGGGGTTATGTTTCTCGCAACTTAAATACAATTTTGCAGAACCTAAAGTCATTAGGGATTAGGAATATTTATGGTAACCATAAAATGTGTGATGATACTATCAGATGTAGTATTCATAGCATCAGGTGTGGTGAATATGTAGTAATCAAAATACTGAGTTTTCGGGTACTTCCCCTACTTTTCCAATCAAAACAGAACTATAAAATAGAAGCACTTAATTTGATATTGTGTTACGATCTTTCTGCTAACTCGGACAGTAAAAGAGTACGAATACTTCTCTCCACATCTTAGCCAAGAAATGCACATTTAAAAATAGGTTCTTAGTAGTTTCTACAGCATTCTGTATTCTCCTGCCAGGAATCCTCTGTTCTGATCCTGATTATTTTCAAGCTGCAATCATGTAAGCCATAATAATAATGAAAGATATTTGGTGCTCTAAGTAAATATCATAAGCAAGAGAGCAGAAAATTATTTCAGTGCTGTCTTGGGCTTTGCAAGCTTAACAGTGTCACCCATCTCATGACTGAAATATTTGCAAAACCACTTTGTCTCACAGATTCTTTCACAGCTTTTCATCTTAGACAGTCTCTCCACCTTCTTTTTTCTCTCCATTTCAGACTTTCTTAAGACCCAAGACCCAGCACACAAAAGTCTCGTCTGAATGCATCATGCAGAATCTTCCTGGATGTAGCAGAAATGTCTGTCCTGGGGTTTTTTTGTTTTCATTTTTAAACCCCTACTATAGTAACTAAAGGCTCCCTTCTGTTTATATCGTAGGGGTTGCATACAAAGAAATTAATCAGCTTCTGTCTATCAGTTGTAAACCTGTCTTTTCTGTTACTAAAAACATATTTTCTGTAGTGGTAAATGCTGCAGTTGCCTGATTCTGTCTGCTGCCTACATTTGGTACAGTTGCAAAATTCTGGGTAAAGTGGGATTTTTCAGCTGTTGCCTTTGGTTCTTTGCTATAAGGAATCTCCATTACTGCTTGGTTTTGGAGAGATTTCCCCCTCCAGCTCCCCATTCTGGTATTTACAGTGCTCAGTCTTAGAGGATTTTCCTTACGTGTCCCCCCCGTCCCGTCCCCCCCCGGTAATTATGCACTCTCTTTCGCTAGTCAAACTTCTGAGAAGTCCTGATGAACGCTGCTTTTCCATCTCGCCACTGGGCACAATATTTGATCTTGAGGTTACCCTTCTAGAGGGGTGTTGTGTTTTCTTCAGGCCATTAGCATGCTGAAATAATTGCTTATGGAATGAGAAAGAAACCTGTACTCAGTCTTTGGGAGTTTCTGGCTCATTTTTCCAATTGGATCTGTATAGGTAGAGCTGTTTTTCTCATAGAAGATAAATTATATCCTTTATCCTCCATGTGGATGTACAGGTTCGATGGCTTCCTTGGGCCCATGAAGACAGTTGATGAGAGCTGCTGTTCCTTGTGTGCCTATTTCATGGCCAGTATGGAAAGGCTGGCTTGGCTTATCAGCTGGAGAGGTTGCTGTATCTGAAAAAGCACATTTTTTTGACTAACCAAATACTGAGCAATCTGAAGTTATTTCTGTACATGCAAAATGAATTTTGTCTCCCCTTCTCTTCGTGCCATGGGTTAGGCACACTGGCTTCAGAGTCCTGCAGTACTGTTACATGTGCTGTATATGCACGTTTTATGGGATTATCTAGACTTGTAAATTCTTTGGGACAGGGATCTTTTGAGCTCGGTGTTTGTGCAATATCTAGCACAGTGGGTTTAATTAGAGACCTAATATGCAGTATCATCATGAAAACTAATGGTCTGTTAAAGTTCAGGGGGTAGCTTAGCTAAAAAAAACTAGAACTTTAGCTATCTTGTACCAAACTTTAGGTTCAATGTCCTCTCAGAAAATCTTTGTGTTTAAATAGCTCCAGAGGAATCAAAAGCAGAATATGCAGAACAATTATAGAGGAGATGCAGGGAATACTACTCTCCAGACTAACCATCCTGACTGTCTTTCCTGTCATTCTTATTTATTTTCACATGCTTTCAGAGTGCTTTCATCCTTCCCCATCAATTTGAAAATCAGTTATTTCCTTTTTTTTTGTCACAACACTGCTGAACTCCCAACCCATTGTTAGAGACCCATCATTGGTTTTTTGGGTGTAGGACAATTTTCCTTACCCTTGATTGGACTTTCACCGCTAACTGGAAATTTGACTGACAGGCGAAAATGTAATCGTTTTCTTCCCTCTCTTGCTGGTGGTTTGGAAGAGAAATTTCCAACCCATTGCACAAAGGCAATACCTGTATGTACCTCAGACTAGGGTTCCATATAAATTTGGTCTTATTACTGCAAGTTTTCATTTCCTGATAGCTCCTGCAAGCCATTCCTTCACAGGAGATGTTTTGGCACCTTAAACTTTATTTACATCTGGATATCGTGCCTGCAGACTTACCAAAGTAAGATGCTGACTGATTGAAAGTATTCTTTTTTATATTCCAGTTGAAGAATTCACCATCTGTGATCTGTAATTAGACTTCTTACTAATTAGATATAACAAAGCTGCATAATGCCAAGTTTGAGGAAAAAAATTATTAGAAATATGGTTGTTTTTAGTGCTTAACTGTAAATAAAGTGTTCCTCTCATGTCCTGGGCATCCATAATTTCCTACCCCTGTAAGTTTAAAGTCATTCATGGCACTGCTTTGGTTGCTATAGTGATACCAATTTCCTGTCTCAGATTATTGTATTTCAGAGGTGCATGAGGCCTTTTAATCTTGCTTTTCTTTTTTTTTTTTTTTTTTTTTTTTTTTTTTTTTTTTTTAAACTGTAGGATCTTTGGCAGTTTTACTTGGACCTCAGAGATGCCAACAAGAAAAATGAATCGAACTGGAAATTAGAATACATCTTTACTAAAGCTTATGGCATTGAAGACTTGAAGCCAGAAAGCCTATATGAAATGGCCAAGCAGTTGTCTGTGCCACACAGCACGCTGTTTGAACAGTATTACAGTAACTTCATTGTGAGTTATGACAAAAGCATTGTCTGTGAAGAGGGATGCAAGACCTGCCAAATATGCGCAATCCAATATTTGGATTACTCCTCATACACAGATTGTATCAATCGGGAAGCAACGTGGAGATGAAGTCTCCGTGCAATTTATGCTGATACTGACTTTAGCGTGTGATTTAAAGAACCTGTGCATCCTTTCACTTAAGCACTGACATGCTGGCAAGGAGCCTGTGGGACTTCTCTGAATTTCAGGGGAGCGATAAATCTCCCTAGATCTTTCTTCTTCTTGTAAGCGTGTTTTCCTTCCACATCTAAATAAAAGTTTATTGGCTATGTAATAGTGGCCAGATACTTTGCTGTTGTTTCAAGTGTCCTGTGCGCTCTGTAACACACATCCCAGTATGGGGTAATAGAATTTACTCACTCAGTTCTTTGGAAATCCAGCTCTCTTTTCTCAGGGTGTGTAAACGTAGGCAATGCCATTTCAGGCATGGGATTTGTGTGTGGGCAGGTTTCAACCATCTGCTGTCACAATTTGCAAACTGAAATCTGCAAAACCTGCATTTGCTGAGACTGGAGTACAGTTATGTTCTTGATGTGATGCCAGTATTATGTATCTCCCTATGCCAAGTTTCCTTTTCTTTTACCCATTTTTCTGTCACATCAGGAGCCATACTTTTGGAACCTTTGGTCAATATAATACCATACAGGCCCTACTCTAGATAATACTATTCCACAGTAACTGGAGATGTAGAAGTGGTTATGAGGCAAATCCAATTGCTAACTGTTTATTTTCATGAGATTAAAGCCTTTACTGTAGCTGTTGAGGAAGTTTCTGGTTTTGTTTCCATCCAAGCTTGAAATATTTAGCAGAATATTTCCTGTTTCTAAGTCTGTAGTAATCACAACTGCAGACGCAGGTATCTCAGATTTGTCATGCACCAGTCATCAACAGAGGAAATGGTTGGTTTGTTAAATTTGCATTCAGAAACAAATCCTCCGGTAGCACTGATGTTTAGAAATGCCATTAGTAATGCACAGTAGGCAGTCCTGTATTTTAAATTCTGTGCTTGGAGAGGGAATGGTGGGCATGTAGACTCTTTAGAGCTATCTACTCTGGCTGATCTTGAATGTATCCGGATATGTAAATAACCTGAATTAATGTGGGTTCTGTACAGACTGTGACTGTGGGGAAGTACTGGAAAGTTTCACTGCTGAAAGCTGATGATTCCCTCTGTGTTGGATGTGTTTCTTGGTTGTATTTCACATGGGTTTGTTCATGAAAGAATGCCTCTGTTACCAGCATCTGTTCTCCAAGGGCAAGCAATCAAAGTTGTGGATGGATAGCTAAGGGCAATTGCAGTTGATAGGATAGTTGAGCTTCCTCCAATTTGCCAAATTGGTTTTGTTCAGTTCAGTCTTGTGCTTTGAACAACTGTCTCTTTTCTCATACTGGCTTGTTCCTGTGAGTTCTGTGACTTCTGTGTAAGCTTAATACCTACAAGACATCCTGGAAACACTATAAAAATTATCTAGTTGTATTCTTCCATTAAGGACTTCTTTATTGCTGAACTTTAGGGAGAGCTGAACCACGTGGCAGATTAGTAGCTACAGAACTCTAGGAAGAGTGGTATGCTGATGATGGGTTGTTGGGAATCTTGCTTCCTAGATTTCTTTTTTGTGTATGTGTGTCAGTAGATGTTACTTAGTGAGCATGAACAAATAAATGCCTACAAATGTCTAAATAGCAAGCGATGATCCAGACATACTGTTTTTTAATCTGGTCTTCAGTTGAAGCCAAGAGTTGGATGACATCAGCCAAGGAGGTTGTTTTTGTTTCAGCCAGAGGGTTATATCCACCAGGTTACACGTAGCCAGGGTATATCCTCCAAGATACACCCTGTTAATGCAGGCTAGCATTCTCTGCTTCTCCTGTGTGTAAATATACTCATGCAAGTGCAAGCATAACTGGTCAAGAGTGATCCAGGAGTATGTTTGACTGCGTCATCTTGTCACTCAGACATAAGCCGAGGAGAGAGCTTCTAGGAATCTTACACTGTAAAAAACATGAGATAAATCACATGAACAGTTTAGATGGCACCCGGGTGTAAGAGGAAATAGAGGACGACCATGATATTTTTGTTTCAGATTCCTGCTTTATTCCTTCGTGGATCTAGGAATGTTATAAAGGTAAGTTATCCTTTCCCAACAGAAGCTTTTTTAAGGAAACATAGAAAATGCCAAAGAGGCATTGCCTGATAAAGTTGCTGACTCCTGTAGACCAGATTCCTGTTTCACTTTTCATATGATATTTTGTGGCACCATCTTGAATGAAGGGTTAGAGGCAATATTTGTAAGGCCACATTTGACAGAAAGACAAATTACACCACCTAGTGGAGTAAAAAGCTTTCCATTTATCTACAATTGAACGAGGCATATCAACAAAGAGAATTGTTTCTCAAATATTCTATAATTTAACATCTACCTTTTGAGGGTAGGTATTTTTTGAAGGAAGTACTGCTACTTCTTTGTAGCGGTACTGCCATGTAGCACACTTTCTCTGGGTGTTAAATTGTTGCTGGCTCCTAAAGGCCATGTCACTTGATGGATCCTGAACCCTGTGGTAGGTGCAGGTCTCAGCCCACATCCAGGGAAGAACTGGAGCCTAGGGAAGGGATCCTCAGAGTCCAGCTCGGCTAGCCATGAGAAAAGGGATGTGACACCAAAGATCTATCCCTATGCAGGCTGGTGTCTCTTTCCAATTAGTTTCTGTGCTTTAATTCTCTCCTAGAGCTAACTGTCTGAGCTTATATCTATATTAACAGGTACTACAGCCTAATAGGAGTGCCTTCTTTAATAGGAGAGTTGGTACTGAGGAGCCGATGTGACTGCTGCACATTTCATTAGCAGTTGGAGGACCTTAGATGTAGCCTTGAAGTGCAGCTGCCAACTGCATTGCATCTGAAAGAGTACTTTCCAAGAGCACTCCACAACATGAATAAAAGCACAGGAAATGATCAGTAAACTCTATTTGTTCAAAGGTGTGCTCCTGATCCACACTAAAGTGAAGGTGTATCCAGAGGCCAATGTTAATTGCTTTAGATTGGGGCACTCAGTAGTGCCTGGATGTGATCTCATCATTTCTATTGTTTTTCACTTGCCAGCCTGAAGAAATTGAAGTGACTGGAGGAGATGGGCAGTGAGTGAACATATTGTTAGCAAAATTGAAGTGATTAACTTAAGTTGCCTGAAGACAGAAATAGATAACTAAGTACATGTAGTCCTTTGTGGTCCATTTCCTGTGTGGACAAATGATGAGCACATAGCATCTTCAAGGAAAGTATCTAGTTTAACACTGTCGTGTAAGTTCCCTCTGTGGAAACAGAACTCTCAAGAAGGTGAGTTGTCACATCGGTCTAAGAATAAAACCTCTTGGAAGTCCCTCTCATGCCCAGTCAAGAGGAACTATGACAATGTCAGTGAAGAAAGGGACTCTGTAACTGTCTAAACAAGATTAGTTGCTTTCCTTCCTTATTTTCCAAAAGCTGAGGACAAGCTTTTATCTGCTTACCATTACAGCTTTCAACAAGAAAATATTGCTTTAGATAATTCACTTGTCATCTGTCAGCCCCAGCTTTCTTGTTCTGCTGGAGGAACATCCTACCTAGGAATTCTACCAGTTTTGTTATTTGCTGGTCTGCAAAGAAGCCTAGTGTAAAATGAATGTTGTTTTCATACTGTGTGTGAAGTATCACAACTGTAGAAATTCAAAGAAAACACAGGAAAAAAAAAAACCCAAAATGTTAACCATCTTAATGGTTATGCTTAATGCTTATGCTTAATTAGTTTCTGATGGTTGTGGGAATGGCAAAGGCAGTGTACTTAAATGAACACTGCCAGTGTGCTGTTGACCACCGTACATGAATTCCTGCGAAAGCAGGTATCAGGACAGTGGTCACAAGTAGGATGGAACATGCAGTACGTGCATGACTGAAATCATAACGAGGGAATCACTTCAAGCCACAAATGTTGAAGGCAAAACCACTGGAAATGTGTCAAACCCCAGCCCCAAGCACTTAGTGAAGCAGTGGAAAGAGCATGGATGTGGGCAAATTAGAGGTTTTCAAGTGCAACTTATGTTGCTTTCAGTGGTACAGCTATATTGAAAGACTGGAAAATTCCTTCTGTTACCTGCATTTCTATCAAGTCATGGTCTGAATCTGCCTGTCAAATGTGTTACAGCTAATTACTGAAATATTTCTCCATTGTGTCTTCCAGCTTGCATTGGGGGAGAAAATTGAACACTTTGTTCTTGTACCCTATAAACTCTTTGTTGGATTTTAAAGCAACCACTCGGACATCAGGAATAATTAAGCTGGAGAAGTTTCAAATGTGGAGCTGGGCAAAAAAAGTTTTTCCCATCCTGAAAAGCATCCTGAGATTTCAATATTTCCCACTGGAATAAAACCAAGACCTTGTTGAGGTTTTAGGCAGGGAGATATGCAAAGTGGGGATTTGCACCTGAGCCTGCCACCTTCCCCCTCAAGCACTTGCTGTGCGTCTGTCATGGTGTTGACTGTGCTTTCTCCTTCTACCCTGGAACTGAACAACTTTCTAAATTAAAATTTTCATTGGAACTGTTACATTTATATAAAAAATTCTGGTATTGACACAGCATTTTCCACTGAAAACTGTTAAGCAATTCTCAAGAACTTTTCCCACATGCTATAAACTTTGACACCTTGCCTGTCCAACACAGTACATGCCAATGCATACAGTGCAGCAGCTTTTTTTTGTCCTATATAATGTGTGATTTTTGATAGTTTGTGTGGGCCAGGTGATCAGCTGCTAAAAACTGACTTTGGAGCAGTGAAATTAGTGAAGTGATGAATTAATTAATAAAGTAATGAATAGTCCTGCTTGAGATTCAGGAATGGGTTTTCAAAAATATCTAAAAAATATTTCTGTGTGACATAATGCAATCCCACCTGGAACTGAACAAGCAGACTCAGGTAGCAGTAATGGAGTAGCTGTATCAGCATACGGCTTTTCCTGGAATAATTCTCCCTGTAGCCCAGAGTGACGTGATAACACAGCTATGCTGCTTCCCCTTCCATGCTACCCTGGAAGTTTGCCTGTATAGCATTGATTTATGGTGTGTAAATACATACTGACAGACTTAAGCATAGAAACCCAAATGAATTGCGCTCCCAAGTCTTCTGGTTTGATGTTTGTTGACTGTAGATGGGCAACCCTTATACAGTGTTTCTAGGGAGGTGGGGTACTCTGCATCTTGCAGATTTTGGAGCTTACAAGGCAATTTAGAAATGGCTGAGGCTGCTAAAGGATGGCAATTTCTCTAGGCTCTTGTATAAGCATTGAACCCAAAATCTCCAGTCTAGCAGGCTCTTCCTTCAAGTGGGGGTGGTGATGAAAGCCTGTAGTTGTGTCGCTCAAAATACATGCAGAAAGACTCTTCTTCCAGATGGGTAGGGTACCTTAAAACTCTTGCATGCTGCTCTGGCTTTTTCATGCCTTATAAAATGGGAAGCATCCATTTTTAGATGCTTTGAAAAGTCTTCCCTGGCTAACTTCTCATTCCTATTTTGTTGGACGTTTCAGGCAGAATTTGTCCCATGTATTAGAATATTTTACACCTATGAAAACTGCCATCTGCCACAAAGCATTTTTAAACCGGTTGAAACTTAAGACTTTGGTAAAATATCCCGATAAAAGATTCTGATGTTGTTGCAGCTGATTGCAATGAAGCGTGCATTTTACCAAGCCTTAATTGAGTCACCGCAAAGAACATTTAACTTAGTCTCACAGGAGGGGATATTTGATGTTGTTTTTACATCAACCTAGCTGAAACCTTCCAACATTTCTAACAGATTTTGTTGATAGCTAACAAGACATGTTTCAAGCTGTCTGTTCTTAACAAAGTCTCCTCATTTGTCTTTGTGGGTTGGTTTTTATTATGTTTTTTTTTTTTTAAATCTAATTGAAAGTATTTATACAGAGCTTGAAATTCTAGACAGGCACAGGATTTTGCTCAGAATAATTGCTACTGTACAATGGAGGATTTTTCTATAGTATTTTTTGTGTTTCTCCCCTGCTCCGATCCCCCCCCAGCAAATTTCTGCTAAGCAGTGTCAAAAAACCATAGCAACTATCTTGTGACAGAGCTGAGGAGGTTTTGTTCTGCAGAGGACCCATTAATCACTTCTACTGCCCTCAGCCCACAGTCCCATCCACTGCGATTCTGGGAATTTTCTGCTGAAAACCCGCTAAATATTTGTATGGGTGAAGCACTCCCCTCAGAGCAACCCACGAGGGAAGCCGAGTGTGTTATTCGTGGCGCGTGTGGCCGTGTGAGGCTCTAGGGATGGATGGAGAGATTCCTATTACCAGGCGACGGCAGTTTTCAGTCCCATCCGGGGAAGGAGGAGCAGGAGCAGGGAGTTTGCCTGGGGAGCGGGTGGGAGGCAGGCTGGCGGAGCAGCAGGGGAGAGCAGAACACGTTTAGTGGGCTCGTATCTGGGCGGTTTTCCATCTGGTGTGGGCGCTGGTGCCGGAGACCTGCTGGTTGCTCAGTAGGTGCCTCTGCTCATTGCAGTAACAGAAGCTCCCCGCTCTCCGCAGCTAGCCGGGTGGCCACCACCCCTCTCCTCAGCCCGTCTCTCTACTCAGGATTTTTACGTTACCCCAGTGTTTTTCCCTGTCGCTGAATTGTATTTCCTGTGTTATTTAATTGCTAAATGTCAGCTCTTACTTGTTGGGTTTTGTGTAGTATCAGTTCAAGTTTTCAGTGGAGTCCATCGTTCAGAATGTGCCAGCAATTAAGCTTTGACCCATCAAAACAGTCAAAAATTTCCCACTCACTCACTGCATTTACTTACTCACAGTCCGTGAGACCTCCCAGCTGCAGCAGAAATCCAGCCCACTGGAGTCTGTATTCTTGAATATATTAGCTGCCTACGACACAACGCCTCAAATAATTTTGGGAATTTAGAATCCAGAAAAATGAATAATTAGGAAATCTGAACGTGGCTCTTCCTGTATCCTGATTGTCAGTACTTACCTCAGATATACAAACAAGAACAGAAAGCATTTCTATACCCTAATCATATTTGCTACTTTTGTATAATTATACAGAAAAGCAATTGCTGTGTGGTCAGACGGGTAGAGGCAAAAGTAGTTGTGCATGGAAGAGGGGTGGCCCTCCGCTCCCCCTGTCTTCTGGAGTGCTGTTTGGATGGAAAATAGAATCCCGTCTTACCTAATGATTTATGTGAATACATGTCAGTGCTTCCCAGTGCCTCCGAGATGTTTTCCCACAGACATTTGCATATCTGCCCTAGCGCTGCCTTCACATCTTTACATCAGCCTATGTGTTGCCGCCACTTCTCTTCATGGGACAAAGATAGTATTAACAGTCAGGGCCTCATAGTGTGCCGTTTCCTTTGCAGATACGTTGATTCCCTTTTGAGGCCCCTAACGGCATTCAGGGTCTCTTTGCCTTGCTTTCCCTCCCAAAGGAGAGCTAAGGCTATTTGAGAGACCCTGCCCCTTCGCCTCTAAGCTGGGGTAAGATATATCATGACCAGGGGAGGTGAAAATCTCCTGCTTCAGCTGCCGTTAGGTGACTGTTATTATACTGCTGCTAAACAAAACCTCATGACAGGTTTTTTTGGACTGTGTCTCTGAACCCCCACTTCTTAAGTTTATTTTCAAGTGATAAACTTTTCTAGCACCTTGTATGATTGTAGGTGGGGTGACAGACCAGTGTCCTATCCTTAAATTGCCAAGGGTTTAGCTCTGTGTAGTGTATCGCATGTTCAGCTTGAAGAATAATCTCCACGCTTTTCCTTTGTTTAGGCATAAAAACCACCTTTCTGTTTATGCTGGCGTAAGAAGCGTTTAGTGTCTTTTTAGAAATCCGACTTCAGGATTCTTGTTTTGTTCACATATATGAGTGATGAGAGTGTACTCTTGAAGACATAGTTCCTGGAAAAGAAAGCAAGGTGTGGTGAAAAATGTGAATTAACTGGTGCTAATTGGCTAGGTTAACAGTTAGGTTGGCATGCTTAGAATTTGGTGCAGCTCCAGCGAGGTCACTGTTAAGTCTGCATGGACATCTTTTAACCCAGGGTATGAGAAAGCAAATAATACATAGACTGCAAACTATGTTTTCCATTCATTTGTTAGGGTGAAAAAAACCCTTCGCATATATGCCAAATGTAGAACTAGAAATAGCAATTTTATTTTAAACTTTTTCGTTGTGTAACTAGGCAGGCCCTATACTTGTTGAAGTCATTGCTTCATTCACTGCCTGCCGTTGTGGTTTTCAGCGTCTGGCCAACTTCTATTTCAAGAATATCCTCTTATTTTTGTCTGTCCAAACTTTGTCACCCACTGGTATGCAAAATTATAAACCGCTTGAATTTCGTGGTGAGGGAATAGATTCTAAACTTTATATATACTATATGCAATGCATGTAAAATCATGAAAAAATTCCTTCTCTTTTCCATTGCAGGTCTCCAGGTGCTCAGAATCAGTAAGAATTTCAGTTTCTCTGTACAGCTGTTACTAATTACCCGATCTCACTTTTTTACTCTCGCTCTCTCTGTTCTGCCTTCATCCCTCCCCAGTTATGAATTACTAGCGTTATGAAGGCGGCGCACTCTTCGTTTTGTTGAATGTTGTAAAATATTCACTAGAATCATATAAGAATTTGTCCTGCTGCTGGCAGAAAGCAGCTCTACAAACAATGTGCTCCTTTGTTTGCCTGAAGCATAGTAACAAATGGATTATGTGTAACAGCCATCTATAGGGCTTTTATTTCATCTCCATTCAGGCTCTGCATGTTTTGCACCGCTTTTAATGAGGCTGCCTGAACTATGGTAACCCCGCAGTACATTTGTAAGCAAGAGATATTAGATGAATCAACCCCTTCCAGCACTGCATTATGAGGTGATCTGCTTTCATTACAGGATTTATTTTATAGGTGGTAGACCTCAGCGAGAGGACACTGCAGGCACAGTCAGCACTTATCTGCTCTGTAAGGCCAAGTTCAGGGTCTGCGTGAATGTGAATCTCCTTTCCCACAGTCAAATCTCCATTCGTTGCGTGGCTCGAAACACAACCTTTTTTGTGCATGACCTCTCCTTTGCTCCCCTTCTGCTTCAGACTCATACTGGAATGATTGATAGTCCTTTATAAAATACTCCATAAAGAACTGTTTTACTTCCCCATCAGCATGAAAGCTTGGGTCCCCACACACAAAACAAGTACAAAACCCAGCATCTCGCAGCAGAATGAAAAGCCTCTTCTTCCATTTGCCTTTCTGAAGTGTGAAGGTTTCCTCTCTGGAACTGGAAATGTTTCTTCCCCAGCAACAGAAAACACTGTTGTCAAAAACAACCAAACACATATTCATATAAGTACAGATAGATGCCTTCTTTTTTTCGCTGGAAACCTATGAAGGTTTTACTTTTTTCCCTTTTTTTTCTTTTTTTTTTTTTTTTTTTTTTTA
>VFFE01007633.1:3249896-3276272 GCA_008921705.1 Burhinus oedicnemus | reverse complement strand
AATAATACAGAAAGAACTTTATCGGGGGGAAAAAAAAAAAAAAAAAAAAGAGCTATATACCCACAGATGCATTGCTGAACCAGTACTATCTAAGCAGCATAACACTTCAGAAGTGTGTGTGTATACAGAAACATTTACAAATATACATTTATGAAAGCACACACATGTATTATGTATGTACAAGTACACACATGCCAGCGTAACGCATATATTTGCTTTTCAGGAATGAATCAGTTATAGAGATAATTATGGAGAATTTGTGTAATTCCAATAATAATTCACTAAAAGCCCACTAGTTGTGTGCAAACAGGTACTAAAAGTTGCATAGTTATTTTCTTATGCACTTCTATTCTGTCCTTTCAAATTATTATCGAGGGGTTTATAACCAGAGACAATATCTCCAAATATAATAACAGCTTGCAATGATTGGAAGGGTATATTTCAGCTACCAAAATAAAAATGGGTAGGGTTCCTAGTTATTAATATGAGTAGGCTTTAGTGTCAATGTATTTGGATGTCAGTAAATCGAAGCACATACTATGGAACTTGATAACACCAATTATGTACCAACACTTTTATCATAAGCCCGTTCTGTCCCATTTATTTGTTCAGAAGTTACTTTTAATCTACTTAAAATCCACAAGAGAACATAGCCTTCTTAGTCACTGCTTCCTTGCTAATAATTAAAATTAATTACTCAAAATCCCCGGTATTTGTGGCATGATTGTACTTGTCTTTACAAAGATGAATTACTAATTCAAAGATTGTAAAGCTTATATTCAAAGATCTGCTTGAAAGACACAATCAGTAATTTTAAGAGCTATTGCACAAAGTATGGTAAGGATAGCTTGTAAATCTGTCTTACCTTTAGTGATCTGAAAATTTGCATGCACACCACATTCTATTTTAAAAAAGAACCTTTAGAAAAAGCGTAAGGCATAGAAAGTGTCTACTGTTTGCTGTGTTTTTTCTATCACGTACATCTGGAAGTCTCATTGTACCTTGCAATAGGATCACTATATTTAACTGAAGTTCTTGTAAACAGCATGATTTCTTAATTGACACTATTATCAAATAATATATTTAAGAACACTGCATTCCTTTGCTCCACATGACTGATTATGGCACACCTGTTGCACTTAGAAAAATGTCTGATGTCTCCAGCCAAGTCACAGTTGATAATAGATGTGCAGTGGTTTTAATTTCACTTACTGCAGCCTCTTACACATAGTGCTATCATCTATGTTAGGAAAAGAGACATCTGTAATTTCACATCATTGATAGCACTAAGCCTGTAGCAGTATTTGCCTTTTTGCCAGTGAAAAAAAAGGATCATCCTAACCTTGTCAGCATGCAAGATGTAGAGGGAGAAGAAATATTGTGAATAAGAAATAGGCCAGTTAATAAAATTTGGGTAAAAAACTCCAACAAAACAGGTTAGTTTCCAGTCATTCAACTTCTGCTCTGAATCTGAACCAGCATTTTCAAGCTACGTGCAGGTTAAGAACAATTGCTTTGCATTAACTTAATTGACAGTTCAGGAGACTAGGTAGATTGTAAAGAAAGTACAGAAGAGCAGGTTAAGAAGGAATATGGCGATAAGGCCATTGGTTGCTACAGGACAGAGAACTATTCAGCAATGCAGAGCGTCTTAGAACTATGTTAGACTGAACTTAATTTCAAAACTAACTGAGCCAAGCCTTCGTTCTGGTGAAGAGTCCCCTCAAATTGTAAAGGTTAAATTTTACCTTCAAACTATCTTGTTATTTAATCTTATAAATGTAAGAAATTCAAAGTGAAAATAATAAGGTAAAGATAAACAGCAACTCTGGTTTAACCTAATATGATTAGATGTAAGAATAATTGCTACTATGATGAATGGATGATAGCAAAATGCCTTACAGCAGATTAATTTTTTCCTATATTTTAGCAAGAGATACATTTTGTCAGTGTAAGATTTGATTTTTATTTTTAACATATATATATATGTTTAGAAATCTAAAGTCTACTTGTGATTTCTCTGATGGATCAATTTGAACTGCACGGAAAATGCTCCTGATGTGCCAGATATTATGCCCTGGCCAGGATAACCTCAAATTTGGATGGTATCGAACACAATGGGGAGAGAGAAATGATTCATGCCCATATCTTGATGGAAATGTCAGCCATTGTTAGAGCCATTTGAGAGGACAGGAGAGGGAATATCCTGCGTCATGTCTTCAACAGGATGAGTTTATTGTCCTTTACAGAATGACAGAACAGGGGGTGGCGGGGAACTACAGCCATAGATAAATTCTAGACAAAGCAGAAGACAGCAGAGGGAACCATAGGCTGATGTATGACAGATTACAGCTCACATCCAGAATGTGATTCTCAAGCTGACACCGCTTCAAATTGCTGGAGGGGGGAAAATGTTCCTAAAGAAATTCACATAATTTTTGCCACTTCAGCTCAAATGTTCTGTGTGTGCTTGCTTGCCTGCGGTTTTTTTATTTAGTATTTTTCTTTTCTTTCCTGTACTTTTAATTTGAAGCTTGAACAAATGTAGATGTTCACAGTAGAAATCATGCCAATGTTTGTCAAGAATTCACATCAAACATTGCTGATAACAGCCAGGTTCACATCAGGCAACTCCTGACAGCTGGACTTTCTAGTCTAACTTTTGTTCAGATTGGACCCGCTATGAACCTGAGACTTTGTAGAATGAAAAATAAAAATAAAAAATTGCACAGACTATAAAAAAAAATGAGAAGGTCAGTCCTAACTTTTGACTGCTATGGGACATTTTAGCAGTATAAAT
Organism: Burhinus oedicnemus; assembly: GCA_008921705.1. Lineage (NCBI taxonomy): Eukaryota > Metazoa > Chordata > Aves > Charadriiformes > Burhinidae > Burhinus > Burhinus oedicnemus. Next base: position 3,273,472 of record VFFE01007633.1, on the reverse strand, counting down.
AAGGTCACCTAAGGTACTTTGGTAAGCATTTCAGGTTCAATGGGAGAGATCTTTCTTCTGCCTATAAGCAATCTTTGTGTTGCCTTTTTCTCTCTCTCCCTCTAAGCCCTTCATAGACATGAGAAGAAGGGCTTTACATTCAGCCTGACTGCCTTCATTTTTTAATGCATCTCAGTGCCTATCCAAAGCGGCTGTAAGCCAGCAGTGTCACTGAACCTGGTAGCAGTGCTGGATGTAAAAATCCATGTCCCAAGTGACAACATGGAGCATATAGAGAAGAAGGTTGTGCATAGGAATCTGCACATAGTCACAACAGCAAGCAAATAGAGCTCGTCTAAGCAACTTACCTGGCGACACCACAGCTTTCGAAATATTTGCAAATAGGCCAACACCATAAGACACAGTGGTGCCATGTATGTCACCAGAAAAAAGCATGTGTGATACATTTTGGGGTAAACTTCGGCTGGAAAGAGAAATCAAATAGAAAAAGTGCATTTAAATATACATACATTTGGAAATCACTTTAAACTAAATTATTTATATAGATATGCATGTGTTTTTCAATCATAATACGTTATAATGGAAGATTTATCTAATAATATAATGATCAGGATTGATTTTTTGATCACCTGTATATACATTTGGTTTCTATTATAAACATACTTTTACTTCAAGCATCTTTTATCTCTTATATCACATTATTGCTTTCATATCACATTATTGCTTTAGGTACAAAGTCTAATGAAGTTTTTCTTTTATTAAATCAGTGAAAGAGAAAATTTCATTATCTAACAATAGGTAACCAACTATTCAACCTACCTCATCTTTGATCTATTTAACAGGTTGTGTAACTGTCTTTAGTTTTAATTGTGCAAAGGCTACTATCTATCCCTGAGTAAATTGCACAGTCTCCCACCAATAAACAAAGAATGTAGACTACAGCACACAGGATGCTAATGGGAGGAGAGACAGACATTTCTTAAATCACTTTTTGATGGCAGAATAAATATGTCTTAAAGGTATACTCAGTGATTTATTATTACGATTACAGTAAAAAAAATAGAATTCAGTCAAGTTCTCCACACTTAGGAAATTTCCAAGATTATTTTTGATTTAGCTTTAACAATAACGAGTTTGCTACCATTGTGTTCTAGTTTCCTGTGTATCTCTTTTCAAAAGACAATTTATGAATGTTATTTGCTTAGAGACAAACATCTTACAAGTGCTGTGAGTGTACTGTGTTTTTAAGAATGTGGTATCTTAAGCTTCATCATTAGATTGTAGCAGAATGTTCAGTGGGCGCCTTGAAAACTTGCTTTCACTTTTGTAAAATCAAATGTAGTTTGGTAATACCAAATGTTGATATCGATTACAGCTTAACTTTATTGATGGCCTCAGAAAAGGAATGAACATTATGTAGAGTGACAATACGTAGCAGAAGAGAAGCTGTGCACTATATGAGCAGCTAGATTGCACGGTAATCCTAAACATTGCATTTAGGGCTAGAGTAAAGAAGGAATGTTTATATTAATTTCCTGAATTTTCAAACATTTCAGGATGATATCTGTAACTAAAACTCTGTATTTAGTTTTAATTAAAAGAAGAAAGAAAAAAAGAGTTGCATGAGATCAAAACTTTAGTGAGCCAAACCTACCTTCTTCCTCTTAAAGTGATGGAGATTGTGGACCCTGTCAAACAAGAGGTCCCTTTGCATGCCAGGAGGATCTCCAAGAGTTTGATTAGACAAGGATACACAGACTTGACCCATAACTCTCGTAGTAGGGAGGAGTACACCATCATGTTAACTCCAGGCTTGCCCTCAAACCCAGACTCCTGTAATGTCACACTCGGTGTTGGGCCTCCAAGAGCCAGCTGGTTCACCAGTCAGAAAAACTTCAGTATCAGTGAAATAGAAACTTGCTATAGCCAAATCTAGACTATGTTCACCACTAGCAAAAGCAATAGAGACATTGCCATTGATATTTGACAGCTTTGATGGATCAGGCTTCAAAAATTCAGATGAGCATCATTTGGCTCCTCACTTGCTCTAAGATCCTGTAGGAAATCAACTTACCAGCTCTTAACTAGCAGCTGCAGCTACTAGCTCTTGTCAGTTTCCCTGGGGGAGGCAGATCATTTGGGGCAAGTTTTGTTATAAATGGTGATAACTGGGGTTTGTATATTTACCGATGATCTCAGAATTAGTTTTGCATTTCAGAAAATGCAGCCTCACAGCGGTCCTGTCAGACCGGGAAATACCGACATGCATGCTTCACAGGTGGAGAGATTAAGGAGAAACTGGAGTAATGTGACTTACTGGGATCATGGGAGGTCAGAGCTGAAAGTACATTCCTTCTGCTCAGAAGGAGGTGCCACCTGCCTCATCAATGCTCTGCAGGCAGCCAGGCCCCTTTCAGGTAGAAGGACAGTACATATTTAAAAGGCCATCTGGAGTTTATGGCTTCCAATTTAGCATTCCAAGTAAAGCGAAACATTAAATGAGCCTAGCTATCTACAAAGAACTGACGGACCAGGTTGGAGGAAGATCCTAACACTTGCCTTTGAAGTTTAGCCACCTGGAAAGTGCCAGCTGCTAAACATCAAAGGAAACCTGTCCCTCCTCCACCCAGGGCAAAGCCCTTTGTAGAACTTCTTGCTAAGAAGCATGACTCTGTTTAGCTTCTCAAGCCAAAGAAAAGCTTTAAAGCTGTTTGACAATCACAGCAGCAAGAAGGAAGAAGGGCTGGTTTGGGACGCCCTTCATTTATCAAGTGAGTGAGTTCCAGGCTCCTTGAATGAGAACATCAATCAGTTTATGGTCCTGGTGATATATCAGCTGCCTGCCTAGGACTGCTGAATTTCTCACTGCTAAGCAGAAGAGAAGAAAAATGTCTTTGCCTTCCATGGTCACTTAATGGGCTTTGGGATAGGGGGAGATAGCTGGAGTAACCATCTCTTTAAGAATAAATTAATGATTCTCACGTCCCTGGCCACTGTTTTTCTGAAAAGAGGGAAGGGGACAAAAAGCAAACAGGTGGTCATGGGGACTGGACAGGGGTGGGATCGGTGTTCCTACTCAGCACCAGTCATACAGTATGATTACTCCACTGGAGAAAGGATCAGCATGCTAAAACAAACCTTCTGCCTGCTGCAGGGGTTATTAAACAAATTTTAAACTTTTCTACAACTTCCTTCTCAGCACTATGCTCTAGTCCCAGACTGTTGTTCAATGAAGCAAGGAGGTAGAAGACTGAAATCACAGTTTCTGGATTTTTGCCAGAATTTTACTATATTTGTGTAAATACATATATACATGCATGTATACATATACATATGTATACAAACTGAAGACAACCCAGACCCAAAAGGTTTTGATATGTCTATTAAATGAAATATTCCCTTAAGCCACTGGTGCGTAATGAAATTGGTACTCTTGACAGCTTCCCTAAGAATAGGGAAAAACAACAAGACTATCAAGTTTGTTGAGCATCAGTAGAGAGTTCCCAGGTTCCCTGGTCTCAGGAAGATGCCTATGAGGTTTTGGAGTCAGCAATATGAAGAAGCAATGCAGGTAAAAGAGTATACTTCTAGAATAAAGCTTAATACATTGGGATGTTAGGAAGTGGGTGCCTATAGCAGAGAAAATTCAGCCACACAACACAGTCCTTTCCAAACTATGTCTCTATGTCAGAGTGTTTACAGCTAGCTAATACTAAAATTACATTTTCAAACCTGATATATTATGCTTGAATTATCAATTCATGGTAACACCAAGCATAATTATATTATTAGCAATACTCTGACTTCTTTCTGCATTAAAATGTCCCACAATTTTCTTCCTTAAATTCTGAACACTTCGATAAACAGGATGTATAAACCTTCATGTAATAATGCAATTTCCAGCTATTTGTTTTCCAGAATTAAGACAATATGTTTTTGTACTATTTTATGAGTAGTCTAAGAGGAAATGGAACACAAAGTGTTCCCATTGTTTCCATTCAACCATGTAGTTTTGGGAAAGGATTATCTCCATATTCTTTTTATCATTTGCAAAGGGGTTGGCTAATGCACTTTGGCTAACACTCTTTTCACGAACAGCTCTAAGAGGATGTATTTAGCTGACTTGGACACATGGTGAACTCATTTTAATATACGTTCCTTTTATTTTGGCACTTTATCATCAAATTCAGCACATAGCAATTACAGACTATTATAGAACTGTGGCCAACACTGGCTCCTTAAGTCAGTCTGCATAGGTCACATGTTGGATCCTTCTGTATTCCCAAATAAAATATTGTTATTAGACAGTACTCAAAATGAAAATCCCTCAGCCTAGAATTGGCAATGAATTTTATATTCAGGAATGCCAGAAGCAATTAAAAAGAAATTGAGCCCTGTTATAGGCTGAACTATTGCTCCATTTGCAGTCACAGGCAGCTCTCCAACAGCATGCTTGAAATCTTATTAGTCAAGGTGGCCACTATTTGTTCACCATTAAGGAGCCCAAGTGTCACTGTGTTGATCAGACCTTCCCTCCAGTCATCAGACTTGTATGGATTTCAGCAGCTGGACCTAAGTCTGGGGAGGGCACAGTGCTATCTCCTGATTTGGCATCTCTGACATTTTCCTGGATGTGGCTTCCCGTTAGTCCTCCATAGCACCTCATGTTTCAGTTGCCCTGAATTCCCAGAATTAGAATAGATTTCCAAAACACTTTGGAAAGTGTTATTAAGCGCCCCCTTTTTGCAGTCCCAACCTTTAGAATTCACAGTTTAATATCCTTGGGACATACGGTGTTCATGATGATCTGCAAAGATTTCATCAAACATACCCTAATTTTAGATAGCATAAATTATACACGGTTCTAAACAAAGCAGTAAAAACCCAGATAGAATCCCTTTCCTCTAAACTGACTCTCACTACATCTCCACTTTCTCTTTGCAAATACAGCTTATTTGTAGGAACATGAATTTCTTTCTCCTTCAATCTCCTCATAGTTAGCCTTCTCTGACCCTCAACATTCCCATAGTCGAAAAAGGCAAAACAAAATCCAACAAAAATGCAACTATTTTCTTGCAAAATATTAGCTCTTTATTCCTTGTTTTGGACTTAAGGTTCACCAGTCTTTTCAAACTGCTGCCCTGTTACCCATGTTCTTCTCTTGTTCTGTTTTGGGGCCTTTGTGATTTCAAACCCTGGTTTTCAGTAGAAAAACTGCATCTTCTGTGCCTTGGCACAACTCATTGTCCTTAGACATTTTCAATTGAATAGAAATTACTTGTAGCTAATGACACTCTATTCTCCATAGTCTGAAAGGGATGTTAAGGTATATATATTATATTTTATCCTCATTGATAATATATGGTTAACTCTACATTTACTAAGTAATTTCATGATTTGAGCAACCTACTTGTAACTTAACACTTACAAAGCTTCTCCTCTGAAGTTACTATGATAAGCTATTATTAGAAAGTGGAGAGGATTATTTTTTATGGATAGCTGAAATGAATCAGCAGAATAACTAGCAATGATGGTGCATTTTCATTAGAAGAATATTCATTAAAAAGGCAGCAGGATAAAAATAGGATTGTTATCTTTCAGTGGAATGAAAAGCTTCCCATTTCAGAAAACTTTAATGTATTTTTAATGTAAAAATATTTTCATTTCATGCTCAATCTAAATTAAAAAAAAAAATCATTTTGGAGTGTTTGCACTTCATTTCTGAAGGCACACACAAAAAGAACTTAATTCAATGCACAAGTACTTGCCTTTGTTATACCCCTTTCTACCTCTCCAAACATTCAAGTGAAGGCTCACAGCATAACCTGAGATCAATGGATTTCATTTTGGACAAACACAGTCCATAGGAGTAGAGTCTTGCAAACACGTGGGAGGTTTTTTTTTCTTTTGTATAACGGGTGCTTCAGCTCAGGCATATCTGTGGGCTGCAACTGCTTCAGCGCAGCACTGAACGAGAGCCGCTCTTTGAAAGAGTTCCAAGGCTACTATGGACTCTCTAGATCAAAAGCAACATTTTCCTGTTGGGAATCAAAAAGTGGCCAGTGCAGATCTGGAAATTTTGAGATTGTGTTCCCTGATGAAATGCTGTCCTGACTCCCTAATTAATTAACTACATCATTTTCATTTCCTAGGTTGATTAAAAGAATCTTTGCTGCAGATCTGACCTTGAAGTGATGAAGGCATGGATAATTAGTTCTGCAGCCAAAACGAGTGGACACAAATTGTACTTGGAGTGAATGCTTTGAAAGAAAATAGTCACACAAATACCGCTGCATCCAGCAGCAGACTGAAATACAAAATTGTTCACAGATGAAGAACACTAGAAGTAAAGAGCTGAAGTGTTCTCTCGAGTGAAACAGCAAGTACAATACTCATAGCTTAACAGAGCTTTCCTCTAACCTACAAACTTTCAGCACATCTTTGTCTGCAATGAGTGCCAGCTAGTGGCTATCTCTGCCCCATTGCCTTCTCCCAGGGGACTAACTGGGATGAAGCAGATAAAGACCGGGGAATCTGATAGCCAATGTCTTCTCATTAATCCCCCAGTGGCCCTGCAGAGGCTGTTAGCAGGCGAGGAACTTCCAAAATAGCACATGGAAGAGCCCTCAGCAGTTCAAGCTAACTAATTTATCATGATAATTAAGTACAGGTGATCCAGTTGTATTTTATCTTAATTGTTCACAGGACTGGAATCTTCTTCTACAGAGGGAGCTCTGGGAAAGAATCTGATTGTGTTTTCGTCTGACTCAAGGCTATTAAACAGGCACCTTTTAGTTATATGTTTTGGCAAACTTGGCTTTATTTTCCTGCGTGTGAATAATGGTATTACTGATGGTCATTATATCCAGTGTCAGAGTCACTGCATGTAACTCATACGCTCTATTAGCGTTGGAGTTAGGCCAAAGCCCACCAGAGTTGAGTCTTAACCATTCAGGTGGGTGGCTAACACCACTAGCTGTGAATGGGGACAAAATAGAAGTAGTTACTCCCTGGCAACCCTTATGGCTTCTTACAGCTGAATTCGAATACAGAACAAGTTAGATTCACAGTTAATCTAGAAAGACAGGATTACACTTCTTGGATAGAACACTTTCTAACTGATTACATTTACAAGTTCTTTAAATGATCTTGTCTATGACAAATTTCAAATTGTGGGCTAACTTGCTACCTCATATTGATGACATCTCTATAAATTCTGTAATGACATGCAATTTGCACTGAAGTCCCAGGAGATACCTGTAAAGACTAGTCAAATATCTGCAATTAGCAAAAGCAATATATCAGGTAAACAGAAATTCTGTTCTCATGTAGTTATTTCTTAAGGCTAAATACCGAAGTCTTGGAAAACCTGCAAGGTCTATTGATCATAGAATTATATAAGAATAAGCATTTAAGGGTGGGAACATTTCTACCCTCTGGGAAACATTAACACGGTCAAGACACAAGCCAGCCTCATTCATTTAAACTTGGTTTCCAATGTACTTTAAGTCTTAGCAATGCAAAAGAAAATACGATTTCACAGTATTTGAAAAAAGGTAGTTCTAGGAAAGCTTATATAATTAAGAACATTTTGTCATATGTTTATACAACTTGACTGCATATTAATATGTCCTGCTATCTTCATTACATAACAGCGGTAAAAATTCAGTCTTTATGGTCAATGACACACTCACCTCCCCAGTGCTCATCACACACTGTGAACAAGGTGGTTTTATTGGCTAATCCTGGGAACACACTGCTGCACTCCATAACAATAGCCTGAGGAATCATTATGATGCAGGACACAATCCAGATAATTATAATGCTGTTCCTTGCTCGCTTGGCTGTGCTTTTAAACATCAAAGGATGACAAATTGCATACCATCGATCCAAAGCAATGCAGCTAAGTGTTAGTACAGACACAGAGACTGAAACTGTCTAAAGAAAAGGAAATATTACATAAATGTAAATGTAAATGTAATTTTTTCAGAGCTTTAAGAATTATTTATTGTAATTTTTTCCAGAGTTTTAAAAATTATTTCTGTTTTCAACACAGTTAGCTCTTTATCTGCAATTATTAAATAGAAATTATTCCCAGTAAAAGGCTCCTTTTTAAATCACTTCTTAGAAAATTGCAACAGATACCCTCAACTGCTGTAGTCCCACTAGAATCAACAGGACAATTCACAGATTAGGGTGCTACCCAAACTGAGTAGGTATAGCAGGGTCAGATTCTAAAAAAGCATATTTATGCAACTTAGAATTTGCAAAACTTTATCTAAAAAATTACTTTTAAAACATTAGACAACTAATTAGATCTTTTTTTTCTTACTAGAACAATTTTGTTTGTTTGTTAGTTATGTTATATTTGGATACCAGTACCATCATTTTGCCCTTTCATTTTTCACAGGAACAATGCAAATTCAGGGTCTTATGAAAACGCCCAACCAATCAGCTTAAGGCAGGCTAAGTCATTTTACCTTCTATTCAGCATAAGAAATAACCTATCACTTTGGTTTTATTTTTTCATTCTCTACACTAGGTGATCATTTCACTCTCTCTTTGGATTTTCTTCCACTAGAATGGAGTCTTTGACACATATTTTGTGATTTTGATTCTATCAAGCAGATGATCTGACTCTTCAGCCACACAAGTATCTGCTCAAAATATAAATTGTGCTGGAGGCGCAGAGCTGATCACCTGCATAGCTTCAGAGTCCAGCTTAATTCTTTTCATTTACAATGACTGAAAGGCCAAGCACTTGTCATTCTAGTACGTCCAGTCAGTTCCTTTAACCAGCTATTCTTAGAAAAGGTATTTGTCAATCATTTTGATGCAAATGATCTCATAACTAATTAAGTCCACTGGTAATGAGTGGTGGTAATTATTGCTCAAGGCAGACAATCTGATCAGCTCCCACTGAACTAGGATACCTTGACTACCTCTAAAATATGCAAAGTCACTAAACATACATTTGAAAGCCCAGACTCCCTTCAGAAGTTTGGATTCTCTGTCCTGGACACTTGTGTAGCTGTTTAGGTCCGCACACACAGAATATAAATGACTGTGATTAGAATCATAGAATCATTGAATCATAGAATTGTTTGGGTTGGAAGGGACCTTAAAGATCATCGAGTTCCACCCCCCTTGCCATGGCCAGGGACACCTTCCACTAGACCACGTTACTCAAAGCCCCATCCAATCTGGCCTTGAACACCTCCAGGGATGGGGTATCTCTAACTTCTCTGAGCAACCTGTTCCAGTGTCTCATCACCAGTGTCTGTAAATTCTATTTACTGACATTTTTATTGCTTTATATCCCCCCTGAATTATTAAGACAGATCACAAAAAGTGAGGAGCATCAGACAAATGTTCCAGAAAGTGTATTGCCCAAGTCTAACAATGAGACGGACCAAACCCGATATTTATTAAGCAAGTATAACAGTCCTTTAATCCTCAGAAGCTACCCTGAGATATCTACTTCAGTAGCAGGGATAGATTTCCATCAGATTATCACTATTAGGAAGATGCTATTGTTCTTTCTCTTTTTCATAGCATGGGTAATGTGTACACAAACTCAGTAAAATAATACCTGTAAGTAGGGAATCACTTTGCAGAGGGGCTGCCCAAAGAACCATGTTTCTGTGATGTCCACTACTAAAGTTGCTGGAAGACAAGTAATTGTGACCAGAATGTCAGCCAGAGAGAGATTCACTATGAAATAGTTGGTAACTGTCCGCATGTGATGATTCTTCCACACTGCAATGCAAACTGAATTGGGAAAGAGAAGTTAGTGAGATGAAACTGTCTTAGGGAATGCTTCAACAGAAAAACACTTGGCTTTGCAGAATTAAGGAAAAGTTTGTGTCCTTTGTTTAATACAGAATATTCGAATACAAAGTTGAGTGTAAGAACCATCTGTTTTCTTTTAAAGGGGAAAGAAAGTACATAAAGAGAGAATCTTAATACACAAAAAGCAATTTTTCACAGACCACAGCAAGGAAAATAATCTAATATATTAACCAGTTTATTTTACTGTAAGTACTATTTTCACTAGCTATTCACACAACATTTTTCATATCTGTTTTAATCCATTGGCTCAAGTCTATGGCAATACACATCTACATTTGTAGAAGTTTATCTTTTTTTTATGATGGTGTGATGCTTAATTCAAATTGCTACCACATGGAATCTTGTAAACTGTATCAAGATGACAATCATTTTATAAAACATTTTTCTGGGCATAATATATATATTGCATCTGCAGAGAATCTGTAACAGTTGTATAGGCAACTGTGATTTGAGGTAAGTAAATAAGGGTAATTTTTGCAGTATTAAGCCCTATCCATTTTAAACGTCTGTTCTTTGATGACGATTACTGTGATCAAAAGCAGCATGTAGTAAACACTCTACAAGATGTGCCCTTAAAACTTGTTTTATATATTTTCTCTTCTCTCTTTTCCAATTCGAAACGCTTTTAAAAACGAGGCAAATCAGTCCTTTAACATGGTTGCACTAAATTCATATGCTAATACATTAAAAATGTCAAAACTGAGTCTGAGAAACTAGCCTAAAAATAAGTTTTTTAATAACTTTGGAAGTAAAACTCTGAGAGATTGTAGCAATCAATAGCTTTTGAGTGTGTTAGATTCAGTCACCAAAAGCTCTTTAAAAACTGATGCACAAAAATTTCCGGAAACACCACAATACTTCTTGTAAGAAAACAGTACAACTCATTGTACTTCAAAGGTTCTTCTGTAAATGATAATTCATTCATCATGCAAATCCAGATGAAGATTCAAAGTCTCCTTAATCTGTCAGGATATAGCACTATGCTTAGTTTAGATATACTAAACAGATCACAGAATGCTAAAGGGAGTTAGAAGGGTCTTCAAGAGGTTGTCCAAATCTAAAGCGGAATCAGCTAGAGTTAAGCCATTCTTTTATTAAGCTACCTAAAACAGCTGGAAAAAAATGACACAGACTTCAAGGCACGTAAGCTTTTGAGATCATATTCTTCTTTGGATCCTAAGAAGGATGGTGTGCCTGAAATCTTGTGTCCATCTTCCAGCTGCATCAGTTGATCTGATAAAATGTATTACTTCATTCCACAAATCTTGTCTTGCTTAAGTCTTCAGACCAACATAACTGCAGCAAGACTACCACTAAACCATTGCTGGCAAGTTTACACTTTAAAACCTGTTATATTTGAAGATGTCATGCCTCTCTTAAATGTGTTGCAGTGTCTAACTACATTCCCGATTGAAAAAAAAAAGTCTTCTAATGTCTCATGTACTTTTCTTTTGCTGCTATTTATATGATTTTTTTTTTTCTGTACACAGGCAGAAATGAAAAAGAGGTTTTCCCTGCGGCAATGCTTCACATATGTAAAGACTGTTGTTGCATCTTTCCTCAGTTTTCTTTTCAGACTGTACAAATCCAGAACTATTTATCTTTTACTGCTGGTCATTTTTAGAACTTCTCCAGCCATCCTTGTTGCTGTTCTCTGGATGGTCTTCACACTGGACCATGCCTTTGCTGTCAGAGTGAAGTGACCAAAATTGGCACAATACTCATTCAAGAGGTTATCAGAGCTTTAGCAGAAGCTGAGATTGGAGCACTTCTTCATGAGGGCTATGTTTAGATATTTAGGGGTATTTTAGGACAGAGAGGGAGCTGCTGGGTGGCCTTCAGTTTCCCTAAGAAAAAGTGATTTTATCAACTATCTTCATGTTCTTCATGTTTTTCAACATGTTGCAGACATATTTCCAAATGTTATAGCTTGTATAAATTTAATCTGTGATATACATCTATCATGCTCTTGTAAATGCAAGTCAAAATCCCTCCGCAAAGCTCTTCACTGTTCAATAAAATCTCCCCCAGCATCCATTTCTTCTACTGTTTTCTTCCTGAATACAGAATTTCAGGTTCTTTTAGCTGTGGCCTCAGATATCTGAAAGGCAAGACTTACAAATCACAGTCTTAAGGGAAACATCATATTCACTGTATTTCCTTCCCATTTGGGTGATTTAAGTTACCTACTAGACTAATTATTTCCATAGCATTGCATGATAATTACAATATAACTATCCAGAGCTTTATCATCGTCACTTCATGCATGGGATTACTACAGTTACAACTTACATTCTGACAATGCAGAGGCAGCACATAACAGGGAAGATAATACATTGCTGCCCCTCTGGAATGTTGTTCACAGTTGGAAATGCAATGCTAGGGAAAAAAATTTCAAAAGCCATTTCACTTTCAATAATGTTAACACTTTGGGCTTCTATTTATGGCTTATCCTTTGTCTTGAGTGTAATTCATATTAAAAGTAAGGTCCTGTCTTGTACTTAGGCAAAAGTTAATATTAAGGGGCAATGTTTTTCTGTACTTTTTATTCCTTTTGTCAATAAGCAAAAGTTAAATAAAATGTTGTTTTAAAAGTTCAGAGTTTGGCTACTTTGTTGTCATGCTATGGTTTCAACAGTCCTACATTCTACCTGATTCAGACAAGTGCCTCATTTTCAGCAAAGCATGTGAATGCCTAAAGGTGCCAGGTTTAAGCAGACATGTATGCTCTTAGGCAAGGCCTGTTCTCATTCCTGTGCTGACCTGTCTGGGGAAAGAACCTGAACATAATCATTATTTCTGGTAGAACAAATCCATTAAGTTAACAAATGTGAGGTCAATCTCTTTGGCAGCAAACTGTACCACAAATAAATTCATAGCATTTTGCATGTTGTGTTCAAAGCTTTCTATCAGTATGAACAAATGAAACCTTATGATACCCCAGAGAGCTAAGAAAATATTATCATTTTCATCTTTGATGCAAGGAAAGCGAGGTGCAGAACAGAAGTTGCTAAAGGCCATACAGTAAATCAGACGCAGAATAAGAAACTTGGACTCCTAATTCTCAGGTCTGTACTAAGTCTTCCAGATCACACTAGCTTAACACGGACAGAATTTAGATGAACTCCAGTACTTGCTATTCCTCAGAGAAACATAAAAGACTATGCCCCTTGCTACTCAGGGAGTAGCAGTATGCAGGAAAGCCAATATACAGAAAGTAGCTCTGAATTCCTCTGAATTCTACTCCATGGGGGCGAGAGACACCAGAAAGATTGAAAAGCCAATAATTTACAAGCATAGAAATGCAAGAAAGCTTGTTACTGTATATTTATCTGTTTATGCTGATGTGTTTCCCCTTTTGACCTCATCTGTTCTCTGCATCATAGACCATTTTCCATTCTTTGTGCAGCACAGAGCACAAGAGCATCTTAATTAGCATGTTTATATACTACCATAGTAATTAAGTATCCCAGAAACTTATTCCATGAATGTATACAAAAAAACGAGTTTGTGTAAAAAAGCCTCTGAAGAGAAAGTATTTCTCTTCAGCTTTTCCCCCCACCCATTGCCCTCTGCTGGTTGCAGTATTGTTTTCAACCTGGGCAAGCACTGGCAACATGTTCTTTCAGTGCAAGGCTAAACTGAGCTGTGAGGATTTGCTACGAGTTATTTGAATAGGACAGAATGGTATAAATGACAGAAAGTTAGTTCAGTATATTCCTTCCAGACCTGACGTCTTTCTGAGTCTCCTACAGCACAAGGTAATTCAGTAGTCTTGGACAACAACTTCAGTGATGTGCCAAGTGAGCTAGCAGATCATCAAGAAAGACGCTGTAGCCTGTTTCCAAAAACCATTATTTTATAGGTGTGCAAAATAGTTTGACTATGCCACTGAATATACTAGCACTAGTTAAGTATCAGAACAAAAGAATTTTGTATACTCTCCACTCTTATTCCTTTAAATACGTGTTTTCATCTCAGATGGTTCTGTAGAGAAGTGGACACACTCAGCTCCCACATAAACCCTAAAGAAACATGCTAGAAAAAGGAAGGTCCGTGGAGTGGGCAATAGCATCTGCCCACCCAGTGTGAGATAGCAGAGAGCTGGGGCTTTCCACTCAGCTTGGAGAAGAGAAGCAATGATGGGAAAGGTAGTAAAGATTCCCAAGTGGGAGTGTATTTTACCAAAAAGTACTCCAAAGTTATAAAATAGGAGATGAAGCCAGCACCAGCCTTCCGAAAAAACTTGGGAGTCACCACAGAGTTAACAGGATGCCTGCTTAGTTATGGCACAATGTAGTGGCCCAAATGAGCTCTTCAGACCTTTGCTGAAAAGCTATGAAATACTAAAAATAGCTCTGAATAAAACCTCAATTTAACATTATATGCAAATCTTTAATGCAACCTTTGATGTTCTCAGCTATAAATGGGAGTGAGGAAGAAAGTGGGAAAAACAGTATTAACACAGATATTGAAGAAAGGAGGATCAGAATTAACCCCCCCCCCAAAAAAAAAACCAAACCCCAAAAAACCCCAATCCCACAACAAAAACCAATCAAAACTGTGAGAGAAATGTAACTCAGAAATGTGCTTCTACTGTGCATGGTTTTCCCAGCTGCTAGAACTCTATTGGAACATAGTTACCTGCCCAGTGTATTTTATTATTTTCTGTATTTTTGCTTTTATTTTATAAAAACATTCGAAGTTATATTTAATAACTGCAAATGAAAACATGCAGGCCAGCTTTCACAAAGAGCAGCTATTTTTTTTAATGGTCATTAAGTAATCCGACTCTCATAACTCCTTCATCTCATCGCTGATGCTTTCATTTTCTTCCGCCAGAATCAAGACAAGTTTTAAGCAAAACCATTGCTATTCCTACCTCTGCCACACAGTGTCAGTGAAGGCTTGGAAACTCGTTTGAGTTGCCAGGCTGACAGTGTTTGGAAAAACTTGTGGAGGCTTTCCCCAAGAGAGGACAGTTCTGCGATAATGAAGCTTGTTTCAGAACCCATCCTCCAAACGTTCATGATCTCCCATCCCCAAAGGAAGTCTCACAGGCAAGTCCCAGGAAGGACTAAACATAATACATTCAAATCAAAGTTAAAATTTAAGACAGGTGCTATTAGAAGTCCATCAAGAAAGCTTCATATAGCTCACTATATTCCTGAAGAAAAAAACCCTCTCAAATATGACAGTACAGTGAGATTGGTATTTTTCACATACAAATTTAATCCCTGTTGGTTTAGAGTCCCGGGGCATTTTAATTAGAGGCTGTAATGCCATCTATTCAATTAGCATAGCTCGTTGTATCTCAAGCTGAATATGACAATAATACAAAGGCTCCAGCTGGTATAAACTGCAGCTGCTTGCCTCCTGGAAGATTTACGCTGTCTTGACCATATTAAACATTGCGCTGCAGTCCTTCTGCTGGTGGATTGCTGGTTCAGCTGTCAATTTGTTTTTCAC
Source organism: Burhinus oedicnemus (assembly GCA_008921705.1). Lineage (NCBI taxonomy): Eukaryota > Metazoa > Chordata > Aves > Charadriiformes > Burhinidae > Burhinus > Burhinus oedicnemus. The sequence goes on along the minus strand of VFFE01007633.1, from coordinate 3,258,151 downwards.
ATGTCAACCCTAAATCATTTTCCTAACATTCCAGAAGTCTTGTCAACCTCTCATTCAATGGGTCATCTTCCAGTGCGACTTCGTGGCCAAAATAGAAACATAATTTCCATAGCCAGAAATAACTTACATATCCTTATATAAATGAATGATACTACCTCTTATCTCATTTTTGGTGAATAGTAAATCCAAGGCGGATGTAAACAAAGAATTATCATTTTCTTTCCCATTATACTAAACTTCAATGTTTTTATTTTGCTTTGGTAATTCAGTATCACAATTGTTTGACTAAAATATCATAATATGGCCATCCAGCAGTCATTTGGAAGTAATGCTGTGATTCTAAGTACTGGTCATCAACATCTCCAAATGCATGAGGCAGAAAGCTTCTAAGCAGCTTCACTCCGGCACAATATTTTACATTCAAGCAGTGATAAAAAATGTGGTAAATAGATTTGAGTTACACATTATTTATCTCTACCTCCTACCCCCACAAAAAATTTTTTCCACTTGGCAATGAATTGGTTCTTCATATGGCATTCTCCCCCTTGGTCTTTTTTTTTGGTGGTGCCACAAAGGGCAACAAAGATGATTGAGGGATTGGAACACCTCCCTCATGAGGAAAGACTGAGAGAGCTGGGACTCTTTAGCCTGGAGAAGGGAAGGCTGAAGGGAGACCTTATTCTTGCTTCTAAGTATCTAAAGGGTGGGTTGAAGGAGGATGGAGCCAGACTCTTTTCAGTGGTTCCCAGCGACAGGACGAGGGGCAACGGGCACAAGTTGGAACATCGGAAGTTCCATTCAAACCTAAGAACAAACTTCATTACGGTGAGGGTGACAGAGCACTGGAAGAGGCTGCCCAGGGAGCTTGTGGAATCCCCTTCTCTGGAGATTTTCAAGGCCCGCCTGGATGCAGTCCTGAGGAATGTGCTGTAGGCATTCCTGCGTCAGCAGGGGAGTTGGACTAGATGATCTCTAGAGGTCCCTTCCAACTCTGAAAATTTCCGTGGTTCCGTGATTCCACGATTGCCAACTGCGAATCAAGGTATGGGTGGTGGGGTGTCAAGCAACACTGTCATGTCGAAAGGAAGGCTGAGTAGATAGGCTACTAAATAGTATTTTGGAGAGCTAGAGCCCTTGTGGAAACACTGAATCAATGCATACTGTTGGAAGGAAAAACACTGCCATTGAAACTACTTTCATTATGAACAATTCCTGATTGTGGATGCTTTAACTTAAGAGTCTAAAAATTAGGTGCCTAAGACTAAGCTTTATTTGTTTTGGGAAGGCTTTCCAGGGGTCTTTCAATAACTTTATTGATGAACTTGATTAAGGGGTGAGAAGCACTTTAACTAAATTGCAGAGGATATTTAATTAGGGGTTTTTGAAACCAGCAGTGAGAACAAAAGATCTAAAACAAAGTGATCTCTTCTGTGAATAGGAAGATGATATCTACTTCCTAGGCTGTCCATCTCTTACCCACTACTAAGCTCTAATATCACACATTACTTCCTTTCTTACATAACTAATCTTATCTGAAAAAAAGGAGTCCAACATAAGACCAAGTTTATGTTCAAAAAGTAATAGAAAAAATGACACAAAGAAAATATGCTTTTTATACACTATTTATTATGAAGGAAATATTGAAAAAAATCCTACAGCTGGCAATAATGCCCAGCAGATAAGAACTGTCCTTGAATATGTGATGCAACAGCTGAAAAGATGGACAATATTCTGGGCTGCACACACAAAGGAATTAAATAGCCTGCCAGTGAGGTAACAGCTTCTCATCAACAGGACACACTAGATGTGTCAACAAATTTGAACAAAATCGTGGAAGCATGACAAAAGGACTAGGTGGCTAGGACATGCTCCCTATGTATCACATATAAACAAGTATATGTGTGTAGGTTCCATCACTTTTTCCTAGTAAAACTCTGAGAAAAATACTGCAACTGTAAGAAATACAGCTGCATAACGTTGAACATATGAAATCTTGAAGAATTTTGTTGAATATCAGCTTCACTGAAATGTACTAATGGAGAACTGTCTCCCACAAAAGACAGTGAGAGTCTGCATAAATAAAAGAGATACACAGCAAGTTTGCTTGCAGCAATATATTTTCTGAGATGTTTTCTAGCTACCAAGTGCTCTATTGTACTCAGGCTTTTAAAGGGACTTAGGAGTTGGAGGCTGGGGGTTACTTATGTTCTCCAACCCACTTCTGTGTTTTTTGTACTGCCTTATTATTATGGTGCTAGAGCAGAATGCAGGAACTAAATTCTGCTTGCTGGAAGCTTAACTCTACAGATTACAATTGGGAGTAATAGCACAACCATCTAACTGGCACAGGATTCATTTTCCAACTCAGTCACATTACATAATCTTAGACAATTAACAATCTTATGGAAATGAGAGTTATTACTCAGCTATAGATCAGCTATGTTATAAAAACAGACTGTCAAAAATGCCAGGTTTGGTCAGCTCCAGAGGAAGTGAAAGGTACCATCACACAGTTTCCTGAGCTAACTGTACTCAGACAGGTTGGTTTTAAATTGTCCCACCACACACACATACATGCACAAATCATTACAAGTACTAATTGGCAACCCTGGTCATCTCTGCAGAACTGGCTATGCTGAGTGACCAGTTATTTCATAATCACATTTGATATATTCATTTTTCTATCCATAGTAACAATAAAAAGCCTACAATATCCTTACACACACTTCATGTTAGAGATGGAAGGACCATAAATATAGCTGTCATACTGCAAATGACACTACAATAAAAAGATTTCACACCTAATTTTAAACCTGCATGACTCATTAAAATCAAGGTATGCTCCACAGCTGAAACGCTGTGCAACTTTGAAACCATAGGCTTCAAAATGCATCTGTCAGTCAGCGTAGAGTGGAGTTGCACTAGGGAAAACCCTTCCATGTCCATGTCTGTTTCTAAAGTAGATCTGAGAATGCCTTTTCTTTAGACTACACGAAGAAGATACAATTCACTATGCCAGTGAAATGCTACAGCAAATATTTTGCATAGTATACAACTTCTGAATCTATATCATGAATCCACACTGCCAATACAATATTTCCTGAAGGGGGCTAAAATCCTGGCAGTCTCACTGCGCTGAGAACCAGGGGACAGAGCACCGTTCTGTCAGGGCTGAGTGCACCCCCAGGCTCTGCAACCTCTGCCCCCTGCCCAGGGGTTGGCTGCCCATGCTGGAGGCCAGCTCCGGTATGGGGCAGCATGTAAGCTGGGATCAGGCTGCTGGGAATAGAATTTTCAGAGAAAGTTGTGAGACACCTCTTTTAGGGGTCACCTCCTTGCCTGGGAGCTGCATTCAAGCTCAGGTTCTCCCACTTAGCTCAGGCAAAGACCATGTGCCTCGCTGTGCCCAAGCAAATATGCATGCGCCTTTCTGACTTTGATTGTAATCCTCACCCACTGACTTGACTTTCTGGCTTAATCTCCGACTTGCTTCATCGCTATGGATTTGTCTGGCGATTGCTGGGAGGTGACTGAACCCTGTTAAACATCACCAGACCCCCCATGCTCTCAGGCACCGTGGGACTGCGTCGGTGAGTACACTGCCCTGTCAATCTGGCTGCTGCTTTCAGTTCCTGGCTCTTCTTCCCCTGGGGAATTGTCCATTCTAGCTCTTCTCTGACAAATTCCACTTGTGAGATGTACAGTAAGTGAATCAGCTGCTAACGTCCAAGAAAAAAAAAAAAAGTTTTCACTTGACATGCAACACAGAGAGTAAACAACACTTTAAAAAACAAAGAATCATGCCAAACTTTCCATCTTCTGGAAAGATGGTGAGTTAAAGCAGGAAGCGACAACAGCTTTCATTTTATTTGGTAATGCCCCAGAGACACTTCTATCTGAAGAGTACTTCACTGACCTAAGGGAAAGATGCGTTAGTCTGTTCAGCTCCTGGCAGACAGGGCTTTACTGTTTTTAGCAGTCTTGGAGTCAGGCAGTTGCTGAACAGCTCTGCTGAGTTACTTTCCTTCTTCCATAGATAGATGATTCTTTCCAAACATCACTCACAATATAAAATTAATACTAGGCAGCATATTCTGCCACCATCAAGGTTGCACCTGTTTTGGGTCTAGATGGCAGAGCTGGTCTTCAGAACTATCACTCCAACAGCTTTGAGAATGTATACAATTAAATGGGATAAGTTCTTTAAAAGTTTCACACATTTATCAGGAGTCCATCTTGAAAGTAGAATGAAACAAACCCCAAACCATTCAAGACATCAAACATCTCTTGCAGCTCACCTTCCTTCACCCTTGGGCGTTGCCCTTTTTCAGAGATGGGTTCAACAGGACTGCACTAGGCAGAGCTGCCTTTTGACATAAAGAATGGTAAAGGAAAGTAGAGCTGTCCCCACTCTGGACTCTCTGGTCAGAAAGCATATAGGGTGGAACTAGTTACACATCTGGATATAAGGATCTAGAAAGAAAAGGGCATAATTTCAAAGCAGCTTCATCTTTTAATGCTTTTCTACTTTTTGTGTATCACACGAGGATGTGCATGACTTTCTTGCCAGTAATCCCCATATTTACGCAAACACCAACATATTTCAGTTGATACTCGAACTCTTACATAAATTGAGCTCATACAGCCTATGTCTTAGGTAGATGAAATGTATAAATATTGTCTCATTTCCTATGCGAAATCTTTTTAAAAATGATAAAGCGGCTCTAGTTATTATGCATCCAACAGATAAAGGTGACTCTCATGCTGATAATACAAAAGCGAAGTCCTTTCAGTGCCAGATTCCCCAAGTAATTTGGACAAAATTAAATGTAATAACTTGAAATGTGATTAAGTGAAATGTGGCTCGTCTACAGCAATCAAATAGGATTCGCGAAGATCATGGCACCATTTAAGAGAATACATGACTCATCTGATTCTACCAACACATGCACGGATGCATAGACCTCAGTATTCACAATACCTTTAAAACGGTAACAGAGCAGCATTTGGGACAGTTGCCTATTGATGGGCATTGACTAGGGCTCTGGTGTTGGAACTATACACAAACCTTTTCTTCTCCAGCCCTAAAAAATCAAACTACAATGCATAAAAATCAAATGAATGCTGTTGAGCTCTATGAGTCAGGCTATGAACCCTTTAAGGAAAGGGCCATAGTTGGGTTCTGTACAGATCTCAGCATAACTAGCAGTTACTGTAAAATAAATAATAACTAATAGAGCAATCCAGAGAAGAGTAAACCTCTGTCAATTAAATCTGGCTTCATTCTGAGTTGGAAAGAAAAATAAGTATCACCAAATTGTGTGAGTAAAGAAAGTTTCTGAAATCTCTCACTCATGTCCTGCATGGTCTCTTAGCCTTGGAAGCCAGCAGTGCTGAGGACTTTCAAGCTGGGTGCTGGCAGGATCTCAGCTCCTGGCAGCTCTGGGGAGGGCTGCCAAGAGGCCCAGCAGCCCAGCTGGTGGGACACCAGAAGGCTGCTGGTTCTGTGTTCAGTCTTTGATCAAAGCAAGTGATCTCCACCATATTTTGATTTTGATGAATGCGTGTTCCCTGAGGGAAACCGTTCCATTAGAAAAGTTCTGACCCATGCGAATTAATAACTTAAATGAGAACCATTCCCATTCTTTACCTGTATAAATGGAATTAAATGTATGGAGTTGTACATTACTTATTAATCTCTTGTGGTCTTATTCCAGTTATTAACTACTGAAACTGCCTAGTGTGGAATGATCATGTCAGTAACCAGAGACCTCTGTACATCCTAAAAATATCATTCCTTCTTTAATTATCTAGTTTTCTATTTTGAAGTTATGTTTTTAATGCAAAGTTTTCAAATAAAAAAGAAACAGGTGTTTAGTCTGCAGTCAACATAAATTCTCCATTAAGAAGTCTCATGTTTTGCACTAGCTGTGCAAAGAAGCTGCAAGAGTTCCATTGCTGTGCAGTGGTAAAGAAATCTTGTGGTCTTGTTTGCAAAACAGAAAGCCTTTATCCTCAACACCTATTCTGCTTCTAGTGATAAATAGTGACTGAGTGAAGACGAAAATAGGACAAAGCATACTGATGTTATCATCTGGATTTCAGATTCTCTGAATGTTCATGTAAATATGTCCTAAAAACTTCTTCTGTTCCTTCTCAGTGGCTTGCACTGATATCTCTGGTAAGCAGCCAGAGCACATGGACACACATGAGAATCAAGACACACATGAGAATCATTGACATGAAGCACATGAATGCAATAATGAAACTTGCATTCAAATGCAGAGACTAGCTAACGATTTTCATTTTAGCTGGTTTGTGCAGCAGCTCGAGCAGTGTATGTCAATTCTCCTAATTAAATTGAAAGCTAAATAGCAATGCAGACCTTGTTATATGCTACTGTAAGTAGGATTCCTGCAGTGCAGCTCACTCAAGAGCCCAGTAGATGTCAATCAAAGTTCAAGCTTTTGATTCTACCCTTGTTGTTAATTAACTGTCAGAATGCTTCAATCTAGTTTATTACTAGTATCTGAGGGATGTGCTGTGCCTTCCACTCGCACAGATGTTATTGCTGGGACACAATGAGTCTCTTCATCCCATGTGAATGCACAAATCAAAATAAGAGGCAGAAATAGAATTTTTCAGTACCACACAGGGAAGGGAAGGCTCTTTCCTGGTTACTTAAGTGCTATCTGAATAGGACATGGACAAAATAGAATCGAAGCATGGATTTCACATGCCACACTAGTCCAGCAGCATTGGTCAAACACAAGCAGAGGAACACACTGCATAATTAAGAATTATACCATAAAGCACTATTAGCCACTAAAACTCTCTTTAGAACCACTTCTGCTCTACTTCAAGAAGGTCCATGACTAAATCCCGGATTAACCTTGAATATGGATTTTTCAAGCAGGAAAAATTAGCTTCTCGGAGACTTCAAAATGTGTACTGTTTTATATCAGATTTTTCAGTGGCAGCCAAATAAAGTTTCACAAAAATGTCTTTGGGAAGAGCATTAGACCACATCCATTTCTCTCCTCAAAATCACGTGAGCCTGCAATCAGTGCAGTATGAGCTTTCTTGCATAAAGATGAGACAGTGTTCAGCTAACGAGCACCTGCACCTGCAGATCCCACAAACAACTTGCCCGTAAACAGAAGCAGCAGTTTGGGTGGGTGAGGTCTGGGTAACGCACAAAGGCAGTTTAAAGAGCCAACGGCTTGGGCAGCAGCAGTCCAGTCAAAGGAAAGGTGGGCGGACAGCCAAATGCCAGCTTCCATCCCAAGCAAAAAGATAACGTACGCCAATGTCAGGCAGGAGCAGCTCTACATCAGCACCGATACCATATCTGTTTGCAAGTGCACAGAGAGGAGAGCTTTTCTCCTCGTGGCTTCAGGGGAAAAGAGTGTTAACAGGGTGAGAGCTCCTCGGGCTGAAGATTTGACCTTGAATCTTTAAAGGCAAGAGGACAACCTGTTCACAGAACCGGTGGAGGCAAATAGCTAAACACAGGTAGTTCTCCTAAAACCGTCTTGGCTCAAGATCAGAACGAAGGACACTTTTCTTCCTGGTTTAAAGTACAGCCCCTTTGCGAGGGCTGTTATCTGTACATTGCCTGTCAAGCCGGCTGCCGAGCCATGGACCGAGCAAACATGCTCAGGCTTCTGAATAGCTCTAACGTAACCTCTTTGGCTGAAAACTCACTGGTTTCGCCAACGTGCCCACTGGATGTTTACAGGCACTTAGCGCACCATTCCAGAAAAATAAAAATTAAAAAAAAAAAAAGAAGAGAAGCATCATCAGTCGGTTGAAAGAAAAAAAAAAACACCCTTGCAAAATTTTCCCTTTGGCTGCAATCTTATTTGCGTCTCGCCTGGGGAAGCCGAGCGAGCTTGCAGACGACAGCGCTGCCGTGCCTCAGCGCTTCTGAAAAAACCATGAATGGAAGACCCGTATGGCAGGGCTGGGCGCGCTACTGCGCCGCTCCGTTCATGAAAATGTCACCGATGTAAATAAAAAATGCAAATGCCCGTGACTCCAGCTAAGCGGGTTCTCAGGGGGCTAAACCGGCTCCCCGGCGGTCACAGCCGCCACGCTCCCCCTCACCCCGCGTGGGTTGCCCGCATCCCCCCCTCCCTCCACCTCCTTCATGGATGAATGGAAGCGGGCCGGGCTGTGAGAGGGAGCAGCAGCCTCTCGGGCGGGCTGAGAGGCGGAGCCGCCGGCCGGGGCGGGCAGGGCCGGGCTGGGGG